>JAZGTI010005680.1:0-24945 GCA_036877585.1 Botia kubotai
GTGGTTGCTGGGGTATTGCTTATGGGTTTCTTACTGGGCCAAGTCAAAATAACAATCTGTATATTATTCTGATCCTTTGTTATGGATCAGGTCTCTGTTTTCTATTTGCACATCTCAACTCAACAAGCAGCAAAATCTGAAGATCATTCACGTCAGTAGCACACACACCAGTTTTCTGAGTATGAACTTCAATGTATGTAGAAAGATTTATTATAAAGCTGTCAAATATCTAGAAAATTCACTGCCGGTGGGTGTTATATGTGGGGCATGGGTGGGAACATTCATACCTTTATCAGACCCTTGGGGCTCCTCTGAACTTGAGGAAGAAAACTCTATACAGAAGAAATTAGATGTGATCAAAACAAACGCTAATATATGTAATCCAAGAGTTTGTTTAATCCATTTCATTCTTTCATCTGTTGTGTTTAAATGTTTAAATCACTATCCATGTTTCTACAATTTTTAACAGAGGTTAAATAACACAAAACTGTCACAGGTTTGTGCAGACATGTGCTGGAATGTTGGTATTCATCAGCAGATGTTTGAGCCTGCAAAACTGCTTTAGTTGACAAACCACAGCACGGCTGAGCAGTCTCCAAAACACACAATTAAAAAGTGAAGAATCTCACCTTTGCGCCTCTTCTTGTGTTTACGTTTATCTTTGCGTTTACGTTTTCTGGAGAGGGTGGATTTGGATTTCTTTGAGCATAATTTTTCTACAGTCTCTCCTGATCGCCGCCTCTTCTGAACTGTGACCTCTTTTCTCCTGGAGGAGATATCAAAGAACTTCTGTCAAGGCCTACAACCATTCCACCGATCTGTAACAGTGTTTTAAAAAGACTGTATTCTTACTTGTGATGATAGTTGAGTTTGAAGGAACACTCTGGACAAAGACCTTAAAAACAGTGTAACAATGTATCATTTTAAATATGATTTTATCTCAATTAAAAATGATTTAGGTCAAATGTAACAGGCAATTCAACATTTCAAACGCCTTATAGAACTTAAATCTAGCACTGAGGGCCGTTCAGAAAATTTAACTTCATCTTTATTACAAATTACATCAGCAAAACAACTTAAATAAAAACTGTATTTTTATAAAAAAGATGATTGAGAATGTTTCAAAGAGTTAAAAACTTAAAAAAAAAAATTAAATTAAAAACATTAAGACAAAAATGAAATAAAGCAGTTCAAAGGCTCAGAAATCTAGGTGGTGGTTGATTAATAACCTATAAATAGTGCAGAATCTTAAATATTTAAAAAAGTTATGTCATTAATTCTTTTAATCTTTGTGTATTTTTTCAGTTTAATTTAAGAAATCCCAGATTACACTATATAGTATAGTTTAGTTCACAATATAAATTTATAATTTACTGTAGTTAATAATCTAAATTTATAAAGTACTATTGTCTTTTAAGGTAATGTAATTGTTTTTTCTTAATCTACATAGAAAGTAGGCAGACATGGTTCTCCCTACTAAGTCCACACTAATAAGATGATCACAGCACAGGGTCCCGTCAGCTGAGATCATAGCCTGCAAGGTTTAGACGGCCACGTGGTGGGAGGTCCTATAACACTTACGCAATTTCACCAGGGCGTTCCTCTTCTCTCCCTGCTCCACATAAGCAAAATTCACCTCCCAGCTCTTCAGACCCTCCTTGTTTTCACAGCGCTTGTTCCCACACAGAAACTGACCTGAACATATACATGTGAAGAGCAATACAGTTACACAGGAAAGAACCTAATGTTACCAAAACCAAATGGTCCAAAACCCGTGATCAAGAGTTTTAAACTTTGCTGGGCGTGTTTAACTTAAAGACTACTGTCTGTTTACATGGACATACACATCAACCTGCAGAAACACACGTCATGTGAAAGCTGAATTTCAGTTAATATATCGATTACAGCACCAACGAGCATTCAGCTCCAAACATCATGTTTACAATAAGATGAAAGTTCATATGTGTTTGGAAGCCACAGCATGGCAACAATTTATACTTGTTTTGCGCTTCATCAACAAACATTAACACACTTATGCAGAAATCTGATCACAGATCAGAAGAGTTGCAGATGTTCACAGCAGAGATCTGTCTTACTCGTGATCAGACCTGTGATAGATGTTAATACACACTTTCACTTCCATTAAACACAGTGTTGCAATAAAATAACAAGCAAGTCATCTTCATGTAAATCTGAGGAATGACAGGAGATTTTTGGTGGTGTTGTGCTCAAAGTCCTGTCAATACTACAAACTCATTGGTCCAAAACCCTGCTCCATGCAGCCGTAAACAGGGTGGTTGAAAAGTAACTAGGCATTAAAAATAGGTAATAAAGTCCATATTTATAATACAAGTTTATTGAAAAAAATTGTACATGTACTTTATTGCATAGGAAAATGAATGCAACCAGTTTCAACCAGTTTCCTCAAACGGCCAGGGATGGTCTTCTGAAGGAAGTCTTTTGGGATATTGCTGAGAACCTCTCATAGCTGATGCCTGTACTATCAAAGTGGAAAACATGGAATCCTATTTATTATTGTCTATGTAGACACTGTTTTCATCATGACTTCAGTGATACAATAAGTTCTATAGCCAATTTTAATGCCTACTTTCTTTTCACCCACCCTGTATATTAAATATTTATTGTGTAAACACATTTTTAATCCATCCTACAGAATTTCACATTTCCCCCCAAATCACAGCAGAAACACAATCTGGTGGACACACTTCTGCTCATGATCCAGACAGATGTGAGGTTTAACAATAATGTCACCATTATTGACAGGAAACACCATTCTTAATGACTGAATGACAATTCATCTCCTCTCCTGTGACCTTGCTCGGGCCAGCCAGCATTCAGCTCAGCCATCAGCAGCTGACAGAAGCTCCAGCAGGATTATGGGGGAATCCTTCAGAAAAGTGCGTCATCAGTGAGGTTTCTGCTAGACTGGCCATGCCTCTCACAGTGTGCCATCTGAATCGGCTTTGGCTGTTACCTGATTGCTCAGAGCACGTCACACCAGTCCACACCTCAGCTTCTGCTGGATAGCTCAGTGTTGACTACAGAGCGACGCAAGCTCAGCCATTTGCTTAGTATCAATATACCTGTTCCACCTCACTGAGAAAAATAAAGCTAACTTGTGTAGCTACTCCTTTTGTTAGTAGCTTGATTGTAGTTCAACAACTTTAAATTGTGGGTAGCTTAACAAGCTAAAGTTTCAAACGGTTTCTCATCACTGACATGAGATACCATATCAGCGATATTATAAGATATTGTAATATCACAATTTAAGACATCATATAATATCAACATGCGAGATGTGATATTGCATCATTCCAGGTGTCCTGGATGTGAGATTCTGGGAAGGTTTTTGCAGCTCTTGTTCCAGCGGTCTGAAGTGACTGAAGTGATAGTTTGATGAGGCACAATACTGACAGTTTCCTGACCTTTAATAAAAACTTGCACTATGACAGAAGGACACTCTGTTCTGTAAGATTATCTGACTAAGTTTGTCTGGTCACAGTGAGAGTGACTGACACATTAGATTCACGTTGCACATGAGGATTACTTAGACTCAATTACTTTGTCTCTCTGATGACGTACGTACAGCTCTGACCCGGCCAACCGAACTCACGTGAGGGACAGAAGCTGCTAAAGCCAGTGAAGATGACAGAGTCTTTAGAGAAATGACAAAACACATCAGGGTTAAACCTCCATTAGGAGCTTCAGGGAAACCTCAACACAATGGTGATTCCTCATGAGAAAGACCTTCAGCTGATCCTCTGCAGAACAATAAACAATATATAAACTTCCATCCAGCTCCAGTCTATGATGTGGTGTCTGTAAATGTGCTTCACCTCTCTGCTACAATGTAAATCTAGATCATTTTCATAGCAGGTGAAATTCTTGAGTCTCACCTAATCACATAAAAAAGCCACACAACTCTATTGTGCCCACAGCAACAAAGGTTTAAATGATAATTTTAATACCTGAGAAATCTTTGACCATAAATATGAGCCAAATCAGGTTTTTATTGTATAGTATATATCGCTTCACAGCAGGTACATTCCCACAAATAAACTTCTCATGATTTAATATATCACAATTCATTACAATATTAAAGATTAAACATAATCCTCAAATATGATTTTAGTTTACAGAATGGAGAATGTCTCCATTGATCTGCTCAACCATGTGTTGAAAACTCTTGTTTATCTACTAAGATAAAGTCTACCATGAACCATGACCTAGAAACAATTATTTAAAATCATTGATCTTCTTACAAAACCAGTTTTTCACTAGCCAACACTGAGGTCACTGTCACATTCTAAACTAACAACCAGGAACTGAATTATTCTAAAATGTCACATCCAATGACAATCAGCGAGTACATGTTTGTTTGCCATTTTCTTGCTAGACATCCAATTTAAGTATTCATGCCTACAAAGAAATGACTCTGACATTCAGTCAGATGCCTGTGACATTCAGTCAGATGTCTGTACAGCAATTATGTAATTAAATTAATAACTAAAGAAATGCTTGTGTTTTTTCATGGAAGTTGCTGTATGTATAATAACAGAAAGGTTTTAGGATGTTGTTACACAGTTTCTACACTATTCTGGATGGCTGATTACTGCACTCATGTCCGGTTAAGGGACTGGTACAAATATGTAAGAGCTTTGTAATTGTGAACGTTAGATAAGTGCGTGATAATATACTGAGCTTTTAAAACAGCTGTACAAAAGATAAAACTACATCACCACCTAGTGGCAAAGAATAGTATTGCTTTTAAATAGCTTTAACTTTCAAATGTTTCCTCTTTAATCTTTATTATTTAACTAAGGTACTTAATATAATTAAGAATGTTTGAAAAAAGTAGCAGATTTAAACATCCAATTACCTTTTCCAGATATAACTTCATTCTCGATGCGCCACCTAAATCCAAACTAGCAAAATAAAATGTTTTAAATTTTAATTCAGAAGCTGTAGAAATTACAGAGAATAAAATATGACTTCAGAAGAAGCATCGAAAAAGAAAAACAAACCTTATTTTCTTTATATCTGCTGAGGTCTGCGATGCAGTACTCTTTAAAAAGTTTATCATAATACTTCTTTGCGAGCTCTTTCTCCCTAAAAATGTCAGAAACTTTATTTTAGTGTGACTGCACAGAGAACACAGAAACAGAGCTGATACAGAGATCAGGAAAACAGACAGACACAGAGCTGATACAGAAATCAAAGACTGGCACAGAGACAGAGCTAATGCAGAGATCAGAGACACAGTGACAGAATTGATACAGAGCTCAGAGACAGTAAGAGACACAGAGAGAAAGCTGATACAGAGATCATTACCATGTCATCTCCTCTTCATCCTCTTCCCTCCACAGGAAGCGATGGTTCTCTCTCACCACATCCAAATCTGTCTTGTCTTTACATCTGCATATGGACACAAATCAAACTAGCTGTTGTAAATAAACCCGAATAAATATAAGGTTAAGTGTGTCAATTCTGTGCCACTAGTGTCACCAAACAAAATTGCAAAAATAAATAGGTATGTTTTTTTCTCATACTCCAACTTCCATTGGTGGAGAAACAGTCAGTCTTGCTCTAGACTCACACCTTTGGTTAAGTCAATGTAATATTGGTGTGTTCAGAGCATTGAAGCTGCACAGACCATGCAAAAATGTTTGGATTTCAGCACACAGCCAGTGTTTACACTTTCTGATGGAAATCAACACTTATTTCACATCTTATTTACAGTAATTCTTCATATTAAGGTGGAATATAACAAAGCAAAGTACCAAGTTTCTCTAAAGGAACCAAGTAAACAAAGTAAAATTCTTACGAGGATCGTCTGAAGTCTTCTAGCTTCCCTCCATAGTACAGAATGTAGTCGCTGACAAACTTCTTATGACGGTCAAACTGAGGAAACTCTGTCAGGGAATTCATTACTTCAAAGCTTGAACTGAATGAAGTGTATGAACGTACTACAATCATGATCTACATGAAACTGTCCTTCCAACATGAATTTCAAACTCAATATAAATGAATATTATTCATCTTTAAATGATATTTCTTTTAGCCTGAGTCCAAAGAACTCAAACCATGAAAAAAAGTATCTACAGGGAGTAAAGCAGTCAGGATACAGCGTTCATTGATATCAGATGTTGCCGTCGGTTTCTGGCTTCCTCTCTGTCAGAAAACAGAACATTAGTTTCGTTCTGCACACAGCAGGCAGCTGATGTTAATGAGTGTTACTGTACCTGTCCCACTCAGAGGCGGCCACTGTTTTATCAGCTACCTTCACGTGTTTGCCCTTCTGAAACGGCTTTCGTAACAATTCATCTTCACCTGCCCTAAAAACACACAAACATTTGTGATGATTAGATTTATTTGCATAACTTTTTAAATGTTGAAAATAAAAAAAACATACATTTTACAAATTAACGAAAAGTGCAGGATCTGTACAGATGTAATGTAGTCTACCAGTGTACAGTGATACATTATATATTATCTAAATGACTACTATGTATTTACATGCTACTACCACAAAATGTCTGTATTATCACTTTCTGATAAAACAACAAATTCACCTAATGTCTCTGTCTTTGGAACGTTCTCCACCAGCATCTTCATCACTGAAATCTGAGTCATACCCTCCGCCTCCATGAACCTGTCAAAGTCAAACACAGTATATTATAGTACAAGAACAAGACCCTTGCCGTAAGAACGGTAATAAGCAAACAATAACAACAACAACGTTCATTATACCGAAAACGATGTGCTTTTGGTGATGTTGTAGCACAACATTTTGAAACAGGCTCATTATTCTGTAAAATGACAACAGTGGTTTTACTGCAGGACTGAGTCTGAACAGGCAGCACGTAAGAAAGATGAACCAGAAGATCACAGAAAAATGTTTAATCACCTTCATGATGATTACAAAGTTGCAATATTTAATGCGCACCTGTGCATTATATATTATGTGCATAATATAATAAATATTTGCGCACCTTTACGAGATCTAGAGCAGTTTGATCCATCCCACTAGCCTGTGTTTACACGCCACTAACTCCCCGACTGGCGCAGGTTGATGACGTTTAACTACATGGCCAAACAAACTTAGCCCCGCCCTTACTTTTTTAGCAGATTTATTCTTTTGTCTCTATGCGAAGATCATCTTAATCAGAACAATGGTAATTTGGACATTTAAAATAATACCTAAAAATAAAGGTAAAACAAGAGCTCATGATTAGCTAAACATGATTAGCTAAATTTGTTAATGAAAATGGACAAATCTTTAGAACTTAATTCTTTATTCTGCGTCAATAATACGTTTAGTTTCCTTTGTTCTCTTAAAGCTGAAATTATTTGTCCGCTTCAAACAGGCTTTTTTATTTACATCATAAATCAAACTTGTTGTCGAAAATTGGTAAAGAATCACTGACAGGAAATAAGAAGGGGGTGAGGGGCGACGTGCCATTTTCTCAACAACTGCTCTTTTATTCCCAACAATGCTAAAAATGAATGAACTGAAGAAAGAGTTCCAAAGACAGAAACTTCATTGTTCTCAAATGTCTATATACGAGCAACACAGGAACTTGCATATTGCTCTTCCTATCAAGACAGCCGAAACAAAACAATATGGACAATAAAAGGCGAAAATTTCGTTTCAATAATATTTCTGATGTGATATTTAACACAAAACAGTATAATCAAATATATAATGGAATAAATAGCATTATATAACGATTCTAAAAATTTAAATAATACAAATGTATGCATATATTCGAATATTGTAAATAATCTTTTAATACTGAAAGTAATAAGTGTTTGATTACAACAAGAATAACAGAGAATGTGGTTTATAAAACCCACAACCGTACAATGGTGTGTGTGAGGGACGCAGGTGCACGCCTCATGAATATTCCCAGTATCTCTTCTTTATGATTGGTTCGTGCGCTTTCACAGTAATAACACCATTGGACACCAGCTAGTACATAATGATGCCAAACAGGGGTTCTCCCAGGATCTGCAGGAGAAAGATCCGATATCCCGATTCGATGTAATTTTACCTTTTTTGTTGATCTTTTATCACGTCTTGAGACTGGTTTGCTTTATTATCGCACTTCTAATGTAGGAAAGAGAACATTTCCGCCCGCTGGATCTTTTCATTCTAGCAGAACGAATTGCTGGATGTGCGCCTGAGCCCCAGAGAATATCACAAACCAACTGAAGGAGACCACCGCAAGACCTTCACTCATTACCAGCAGCCCGCTGCACTCAGGAATACAGCAGAACAGAATGGGATATGTGCACAGAGTTGTCAGAGGATTCACTTTGCTGCTCTGGGTTTCCGCCCTATTACTGCTGGTGGAGGGCAGAAGAGGCAAACAGCCCAGATGCCCATCTGGATGCACGTGCACTAAAGATAACGCCTTGTGTGAGAATGTGAGATCTGTGACACACAGCTTCCCTCCTGATGTCGTGTCACTGTAAGTTTACCTTTATATTCATCCTTAGACTATTCATACAGACGTACACCACCCTGTATATAGTCTTTGTGTATTCATAAACCGATTAGTGATGCATATGTAAACTCTTTGTATATGCATATAATACATTTATAATACATTTGTTGTAAAATTAGTATGTATAAAGATATATATGCACTGTCTATATGCTGTTTTGTCATTGGTAACAGATCATTTGTGAAGTCTGATTTCAGTGAGATTGCAGGGGGCAGTTTTCTCCACACGCCATCTCTTCAGCTTCTGTGAGTGTTTACTGATGTTATGTGTTCTTTATTGTGCATTGCTTTATAAGGATGGAGTGATCACCATATAAAGTGGTTCAGTGTTTGTTGTAAGTAATTGCTGGCTGGTGAGCTTTTGGGAACATTCTTCAGCGTGTCTAATTTCTCAAAGCCCTTTAAATTGGTGTGAATATTATGCAATGGCGCTTTTGTCCTCATGATCAGAAAACCAGAGATCGCTTCATAAACAGTAAAGTGTGTTTACAATGCAGTTTACAAAACACAGAACTAAAACAGAACATTAAAGCTAATGTGTTACTACACCAAAGCATGTAAACACACAGATGTGATGCAGTTTTTAATTTGGCACTAACCTGATAAATATACCCAGCGGTCAATCTTTTCCACTCGGAGTTGTGCAATATCTTGTCACCACGCACATGGAAGGAATTTATGTTGGCGCTGTGGATTATGTGGAAAATACCCATTTCTGTGTGTGGGTCAGGACTCGTTCAACAGTATAACAAAAAACAGAACAACTTTATTCATTTTATAAGAAAGATGTGTGTAAATACAATGCTCCTGTGTGTAAATACAATGCTGTAAATACAAAGTGTTTAGATCCTGTCCTATTATTGAATAAATACTAAGCAAATAGTCACAGGTTTGCGCATGTTATTTAATTTTTACCCTTCATATTTGAAACTGTTTGTTTGGTTCTTTGTTTGCTTCTTTACCCCCCCAGATTGTTTACGGCCAATTCATTTGACTCCATCAATGAAGATGCTTTCCAAGGACTGCCCCATCTGGAATATCTGTCAGTTCATTTGATTCGTTTGCTTTGAAACTCTTCATTATTCATTGTCATGTGATAAAATCTAAAGCAAATCATTAATTTCAGGTTTATTGAAAACAACAAAATTAAATTAATATCGCCCCATGCATTCAGGGGTTTGAAATCTCTCATACACTTGTGAGTACATCAGAATATTATGAATGATTGAATACTGATGCATAAATCTATATCTTTATTTCTGACATTATGCTACTGATCAGCTGTGCTTGATTCTTTGTTAGGAGTCTTGCCTACAATAATCTTGAGACATTACCTAAGGATATTTTTAAAGGAATGGATGCCTTAACAAAAGTGTATGTAATTTCCCTATTACTTCCAGCATTTCTGTGATGTAACGTGTATATACAGACAAAGTCCTTATAGAATAAGTCCTTATGTGTGACAGAGACCTGAGGGGAAACATGTTTAGCTGTGACTGTAAGCTGAAGTGGCTAGTGGACTGGATGTACAGCACCAATGCAACGGTGGACCAGTTACACTGCAGTGGCCCTGCACCCTATCAAGGAAAGAAGATCAATGACCTAATGCCTCAATCGTTTGACTGCATTACAGCAGGTAAATCTGCACTGGACTGTCCTGAGTAAAACTGAGGAGAGGGGACAATCCTACACTGATTTTACACAAGAAAGTTATTACATTTGAATAAATGCCTTAAATGGATTTTATTTAGGGTTGTCTAAATCTAAATGATCAAAAAAAGTCTTCATGCATTCTTCATGCTATTGTATAGTAGCATGTGCTGTATAAGTGTGTGTTCTGTTGAAACAGGAAAAAACAGTGAATTTATTAAAAATATATTGTATTTTTATTAAATAAGAATAATCTTGTGTTTACCATGAAGCACGACTTGCTACTTGCTATTAGACAAAAGGGGATAAAATTTGGGGACATTATTTTTGTCTGTTAAGCATGTTGCTGGATACAATTTTGAACATGCCCCACAAAGAAAATGGGTCATTAATTTATTTTCACAAAAGACAAAAATTCTAATTCTTAACGTGTATATTTTTTAAAGAGTACATTAGCGTATTAATAGCCTTAAATAATGCTGCTTATGGTAATAATATTAAAAAGGACAAATTGTGGCCTGGCCGATATATCCCTTGACTCAAAGCTAACAAACAAGACCTAGAGACACCAGTGAATGAATAACCATCATATGAATGAAATTTTGCTTGTTTGTTGCAGAGTTTGCTTTAAAGAAGACCCTTTCATTTGAGTCCTTATCTGTGGAGGCTTTTACATTTGTGAATGATCAGTATGTTGTATATGCTCAGCCTTTTTCTGGAAAATGCAGCTTCATGGAATGGGACCATGTCAACATGGAGTTCAGACCTTACGACACTATAGAAAGTAAGAATCAAAAATCACACATCAAAGCCTTAGTGCAATTTAACAGCACAACAACATAACAATAAATAATGTTACTAGAACTGCAGAGTCAAAAACACTGAATGACTTTTCTGGCTTAATATGCAGAGACAACTGTAAGGAAGACATTTGTAGGATGTTTCACATGAAAAGTGTAACCCTGTGGCCTGTTGAAACATTGCTTTGTTTGTTTGGGTATCCTGACCAAGGGAATGTTTACAAAACCATTTTGAAAACATTTTTCAATTAAATTGCTGATGCAACAGAAATGACCCACTTCACCTTTAGCAAAATAATAAACAACAATGTTTTCACCATTGTATGGTACAGATTCAGAGCTATTAAATGTTGCTATTATTACAGTATGTGCTTTGTTGACTCATTGTTTTATTTATAGGCACATCCACTGTCGTTTGTAAGCCAATGGTCATTGAAAACCACCTTTTCATCATTGTTGCCCAATTGTTTGGCGGCTCTCATATTTACAAACGGGACAGTTCTGCAAACAAATTCATCAAAATCCAAGATATTGACATTCTGAAAATCAGGAAACCGAACGACATTGAGACTTTCAGCTTGGATGGCGAGTTTTTCTTTGTGATAGCAGACAGCTCAAAGGCCGGTTCCACCACAGTGTACAAGTGGAATGGCAACGGGTTCTACTCGCACCAGTCTCTCCATCACTGGTACAGAGACACGGATGTGGAGTATCTGGATATTGCCGGCAAACCCCACCTTATTTTGTCTAGCAGCTCACAGCGGCCAGTTATCTACCAGTGGAACAAAAGCCAGAAGCAATTTGATAGACGGACAGACATTCCAGAGATGGAAGACGTCTACGCGGTCAAACATTTCAAGGTGAAAGGGGAGCTGTTTATCTGCTTGACACGCTTCATTGGTGACTCCAAGGTGATGACGTGGGATGGTTCCATGTTTACAGAGATACAGACAATGCCCTCGCGGGGGTCCTTGGTGTTCCAGCCCGTCTCCATCGGCAACTGGCAGTACGCCATCCTAGGCAGCGACTACTCACTAACACAGGTCTATCAGTGGGACACTAAGAAGAGCCAGTTTGTGCACTTCCAGGAGCTCAACGTCCAGGCGCCAAGAGCGTTTTCACTGTTGTCTATTGACAACAGAGAATTCCTGCTAGCTTCCAGCTTTAAAGGGAAGACACAGATTTATGAGCACTTAATGATAGACCTGAGCAGTTAGACACTGCAGTGAGGGTGTAAAATACACTGTTGTCATCTTTACACTATTGTGAAACTACATGCATGACCTAGCCTAGTGCTAATAATAATTGCAGACGAATGCCTCTCTAGAAACACCTTCTGTGTCTTTCCCTGTTGTCACCATCTGTTTTACACTTTTCATTTTTCCACTTTTTTTGTCCCTGTAAACAAAAGCTTTTGTCCATGTGTTCTGTAGTGTTGCGTGCTTGTCTCACTAAAGAGGCATAGTAAGGAAACAACAAAGGTCAAACCAGTAAACATAATAACATCTGCCAAATAAACTGTTTACATTTTTACAGTAATAAACTATTTTTAACTTTTATACATGAAAACAAACATTTGAATGACATTACTCGCGTTGGGTGTGACAGATATGAACTTATTTTGACTTAATTTCATTTAATAATCATAATGCAATAGATTTAGACTCGGATCTCTTTGAGAAAAATAACTGAGAAAGGTCATTTGTTACTGGCATTAGTTTGTTTGTCTTTTTATTAGACCTAATAAAAAGTATTAGAAATATGACCTTGTTTTGTCATGATGTATAAACAAACAATGCATGTGAAAGTAAATTTCATTCTTACCACAGAAATTAAAATGAAAAATAAAAAATAATATTTTGCTTGGTAATTTCATAAGCACATTTCCAAATTCCATTTACGAATTCTCAGCTAAATAAGTAAATACATAAGTGTAAAATTTAGAAAGCCTAAGAAAGGAATGAAGGTAATACGAATTTCATTTAACCGGATTTAGGGATAAAATGTACACGAAAGGTTTCGTAACATTCACACATCTTTTCGAAAAATACAGCAAGTAACAGGCTTATATTAGAAATATGATCATCCTCGTGGCTGGTAGTGTATTTAATACATTTATTTATTTTCTCAACAAAACGCACATTAAAAACGCAGTGAAATGTCATTGTCGTCCAACAGCATGACGGCGCCGCTCTTCAAACACTTGCTGACCTCCAGCGGCTGTGTGACGCAACTGCGTTTGTCTTTGTATAAGGTTAATCATTGAACTTGTTGCTCGGTACCATATCCATCCGAAGGTAACCGTGTGTGAAGACGCGTGCTGAAGGTATGCTCAGCAGCTCTTCTGTCCTAACATGGGTGACTGTAGACAGCGCAATGACTCTCTGAGTAATGACACAGATGTATCTGTTGTCCCCTATAGCGCGGACAACATCAGGGCGCTTTATCATAAAGTTGCCGATGGTGACGATGGGGAGGAAATACAGTTAGAAACTCGGGCAGAAGTGTGGATGGGTAATGCTGCTGATGATGGTCAAGACTCACAGCGTGTATGTGTGCCGGTCTGCTGGAGAAGGAATAGTGACCGTGATGTTGATGACGGTGAGCCGAACACGGGGACAAACGGAGGTAAACTGATCTCAACTGTTATACAACCACCAGAGGATGTCATTATAGACATATGGATCCAGAACTGTGTCGATCGAACTCGTCCTAGTTCCTTTCTTTTAAGGGAACGTGACCTTTACTGCTGTGACTCTGTTTAGCTCGAGCTTCATTGTATTAAATCCCCTTAATAACATATTTCCATGGTAACCATCAGCGTTTGGGTTGAACTACCACGCAGTACACCATAAATCAGTATTAGCCAAAAACGTGCCGTAAACAGTGTAAACCGAATTTCTCTTATATTTGCATATTATTTTAATGTCAGTGATAGCTAAAAAAAGTTTCTTAGAGAAACTTTAGTTTCTTTATTAGAGAAAGGTTACATAAACTCATATCACAGTAATCTTAAATCATAGTACGGTATTGGTGACAGTATGGTTCTGAATAATTACCTTATTCTTGTACCATGGTATTTACATATGTTCAATGATTAACGTTAATAAAAGGGTAGCTTTTCTTTGTTTCACCTTAAATCTAGATCATAAAATAGTGATATGAAGTGTTCAGAGAGGGTATTGTTTTAAAGTGTCACCTTATCTTTTACAAAAGGAAACTGTGAAATATGTTTTTATAAGGAAGTTTATTAAACCAGATATCTTTGAAATCATTATGGCCAGCATTGGCTTTGTGGGAGATCACAGCAGGAAAAAAGTGTTTATTCTTCTTGTTGTTTTCATTAAAATGATCAGATTTTCTACCCTGTTGTTTGTGAAACTGAAACTGGTGTTGTTGGGCATGTGTTATGTTACAGGGCCCATGATCAGATCCTCAGAGGATATTTCAAACTATTTGGCTTTTGTCCAATGTTGGCAGCCTGATTGTGCATGTACTCACCGACAGGTAGTGAAGTTGTGTACCTTCAGTTACATAACCATTTTCATCACATGTAAGACCATTTCAGTGTTGAACAGAATCACCAACAGTGTGTGGAAAGTCATGCTGTTCTCCAGCCTCCATCTCATTCCACTCCAAGATCAAAATTCAGTTCACACCCCACAAAGCCAAAATCACATGCTGTGCTTCACATTTCCATCAGGTAAACGGGTTCGTCTGCCAAACCGGTGCTTTCATATCCAATCCGCGAACATTCTGGAAAACGAATCATTATTAAAAGCATAATGAGACTAAATGTGATAATTGATCAAACTGAATGCTTTTATTGATGTTGTTTTCTTTCATCATCCACAGAGAAGAGAGCCACATGTCCAGGACTTGGGCTCCTGTATAGTTTGTTAGCATCAGCCTTTTTCTCGGTTGCTGCTCTTCTCGTGAAGAAGATCGAGGACATGCACGCCATCCAGATCAGCGCCATTCGCTGCTTCTTTCAGATGATTTTTGTATTGCCAGCTATGATTTATTACAAGTATGAATCTGTCAGCTCAGTCCTGTAACTGGACTCAGTACAATTTGGCTTTGTTCACACTGCATCCAATTCCAATCTGTTTTTGAAATCTGACCACAAACAACTAAACATATCTGATTTACACCAAAAAAATAATTTTTTGCAGCTTGTCTGAATGAAACCTTTAAGCCATGAGAAGCACCATTCGGGGATAACTTTCTGTAACCTTTGTTTTTTCAGAACCGGCTTCTTGGGTCCAAGAGGCATGAGGATCTATCTGTTCCTCAGAGGATTCCTCGGGTCCAACGCCATGATCCTGTTGTATTATGCCGTTCAGCAGATGCCTCTGGCTGATGCCACAGTCATAATGTTTAGCAACCCAGTCTTCACTGCCCTGCTGGCTTGGATTTTCCTTAAAGAGAGATGCACAGTATGGGACGTGGTGTTTACAGTGTTTACACTGACTGGCGTTATACTTATAGCGAGACCCCCCTTCCTGTTCGGCGGCAAGGTGTCTGGGATTGAGGGAGACTACACCAATCACATCAAAGGCACGGTGGCTGCGTTCTCAGGGGCCATCGGGGCTGCTTGCACCATGGTGATCCTCAGAAAGATAGGGAAAAGTGTTCATTACTACCTCTCTGTGTGGTACTATGCCGTCCTGGGTTTAATCGAGTGCCTTGTTGTTCTGTTCATTCTGGACGAATGGAAGATGCCGATGTGCGGCTGGGACAGATGGACCCTCATGGCCATCGGGCTACTGGGCATCGCTGGACAGACGTTCCTCACCAAAGCCCTGCAGATTGAGAAGGCAGGTCCAGTTGCACTGATGAGGACGATGGATGTAGTGCTTGCCTTCATTCTCCAGTTCCTCTTCCTTAATCGAACGCCCACCTGGTGGAGTCTGGGAGGTGCACTGTGTGTGATCAGCAGCACCAGTGGTGTTGCAGTGAGGAAGTGGTACACCAGCACCAGACCAAAGAGCTGATTATCACATGATCACAGACAGATTTCAGTTTTCAGATTAGTTTGCTACTAATAACTGCTGCTTTAGAAACCAAAGAAACTGTTTCTACTTTAATCATTTACAGCAGAAATGTGTGACGTCTAATTTTGCAGTTTCTAAAGTAGATATTCTGTTAGTCAAGACTCTACAAATCTATTTTAAAGTAAAACAACACTGTTTTTCTACATAATACATATTTTAGTATTATAATAGACTGCTGGCCAGGACGTAAAGAGTGTGTTAATGATATTTCAAGAAATTTGCACTTTGTCTTTGACAATGTACTGTTACACTTTATACCAAGATACAGGGCAACAGTTTGTCAGAATACTAAAGTTACAAGTTCGTTTTAGTAAAATTATTATAGGTTTAGGTTATATTTGCTTAAAATGAAGTATGCAATCAATAATATGTTCTGCAGCTTTATGAACTCTGCCCTTGTGTACACTAGACACGCACAAATTTACTGCACAAATATTAGCTAGATACTAAATGAGTCACTGTAATTTATTTATTTATGGACATATGGCCACAGATAATTTATTATGAGCTCATGACAGTTCTCAGATTTACTGACTGTGTTTATTGAACTGCATTTATTAAATCTGATATTTGCACTTGTTTGTATGAACTGAACTTGGAACACTTCACACGTGTACTGATCTGTACTGATCCTGCAGCAGTGTGACGCACAGCAGATCCCTCATTGTGATTACAGTTGTCAGACTTATGAATTATTCCTGTGATAGACTGCACTCTGCTTAAATTATAGAAATTTCATTTTAAACAATAACAACTGAAATAAATCAGAGGTTCTTGTTTCAGGAGCTGCAAACTCTTTAAATCTGTACCAGCTGCTGTGTCATGTGATTTTTAGCCGTACAGACCGTTAAAGAAGGATCAGAGCATTCTTGGGTAATTTCTGTTTTTGTAGGTCTGTTTTAGGGCTGAACCATATAAATCACATTCTTTATACATGATATACTGTACACTCAGTAAAGTGACCTAGACACAACATTCAAGATTTCATTCTGGCTGCGGTCAGTTTCAGTTCATCATTCAGGACTGTTTGTCCTCCATCTCGTGAAAACATCTTAGCTGTTGTGGCCTCACACTATTTGTCTCTAAACTCCTGATCTGTTTTACTGATACATTTAGAAAAACCAATGACTGTTTCTGGATTATCTCTACTTACATTTAAGCATAATAGTGAAGTAATTTAAACTACCATACAGGAATTATGTAATGACCAAAAATATTAAATCGAAAATGTGCTTTCTCTCAACTAATTTTATGACATCATCTTGAACTAGTTGTCTCTAAAAAACACAGTTTAATATTTGTAATTAAGTTACTTGTAAGTTAAATTGTAAGTTACTTTGGATAAATGCATGTTTGACAGATACATATAAAGAAAGTTATGATGATAACCTTCTATGAAGAGAAACATCTGAAGGATTTCTGTGGGCTTATACTTTTAAAATCTGATGGTCGACTAACGTCAGGCTATTTTAGAGGGCAAACACAACCAAATCAACCCATGACTCTGCCAGAGCTACAGGAAACGCAGATTAACCCTTCAGGAGGATTTTCATTGTGTCCTTTATCTAAAACTAATGGAATTTGGGCTCTTTGTCACACTTCCTTTTTTCTAATTTGTTAAAATGGAATGGACACCAAAGTTTATATAACTGTGTATGTTATATTCTCCTGCCAATAGTGAACAGTGTAATCCAGGAGCAAATAAAAAAATCTGTCTGTGTTAACATATGTCAAAGAAATTATATAAATGGACATCAAGAACATTTGTTTACAGGAACATAATGTGCGACTAAGGTTGATGACTGAATATTGGTTAATAAATATGCAAGGTTTGTACTTGAGCATGTGCCTTATGTCAATTGATATGGTAATCCAGAAGAGGGCAGTATGATCTTAACAGAGGCCAGAGGATGACGTGAATGGTTTTGATCAGCACCTTCAATGGCTGACAGGTCAGTTCACATAAACTTTCTCTTCTAAGTGTTCTAAAGAAATGGTAACCAAGCAGAATATTTTCCTACAAAAACTGCCCAGAACAAAAGTTTTCCATAGAAATGTTCTACTTAAACTTCTATTTAGTTTTTCATTTGCAAGCACCACCTACAAAGCACTGTAACACCCTCATCTGAATCTCCACATTTTAAAATCTTATTTGTCAGTCGATTACTGAACATTATTACACACCTGAAACACCAGATTATGTTTTCCTAGTCATTTGACATAGCTAGCCAAGCAGAAATCTGAAAACAAGTAAAATGGCTTTAAGGTGTAATATAACACCACGTCAAATAAAACTTTAACTTAAGACATTCATACGCAACTGCAAAATACAAAGACTTACTTGTGTAGTTTTGTACATATATTACAAATGGAAAGCCAGAGTTCCGCATGTTGTAATATGACATGAGACATATTGACTGGGAGTGGAAGATTTGAGCATTCTTTCTGCATGGCATAAGAGTTTCCTCCGTGTGAATAGAGAATTGGAAAAATCACTGCAATTCTGCCAAGACTACAAACACATGGCTACAGTGAGTGTGCATTGGCATGTGTCTATATAAGCGCCTGCCTAGAAGCCCAATGATATTCCCAAAGGCTCTGTTTCATAAGTACTTAAATCAGCGTTGGGGGATGGCTTTAGACCACTGTACACAACAAACATCTGGAGAAGACAGTCAACTGTATAATAATAACAATAAAACACTTGATTATGACATGGGAAGAGCTGTATATTCTGTGTAAAATAAGCAGCATCACTTTTAGATCTTAGATTAATCCAAAATATCTTTCTGACAACAGGAAATCCTCTGAGGCTGACCTTCATATGAAGCCAAAACTACACGATGTGATGTCTGCGGTGTAAGTTTTGTATTGTCCTCACACAAAAGTACTGTGGCTATATCTTTTTATGATATTTTATAAACATTCTTAAATGTTAATATTTACATGTACCGAGATATTTACATAGTATTTTGTAAATAGTATTATCATGGTAAATGTCTAAAAAAACGGCATTTTAATAACATTCTTGGTTTAGTACATCAGTACACCAAAGGAACAGTCTGAAGCATGTCTTACAGTACTGAAGGGTGACAGTGTGATGAGTTGAGCTCCTCATCTGTTTTTCTGCTGGTTAAGCGTCTCAGATGTTCCTCTGCTGGCTCCTCTCTGGAGATCAGTTATTGTCCTCACGCGCGCTGCTCATCCACATGAGCGCGCGTTTCCCGCGTCCACAAACTCCAGCGCGACATTGTTTCACTGTTGCACCAAGTTTCTGCAGATGTTACAGTCATTTTCAGATCTTACGGCCATTTACAGTCATTTTCCGAAAGCATCATGAAGTTTCTGGATGTTTCTCATGACAGACGGTTTTACTTTCTGCAGCGGTAAGTTGTTTTTTTCATTGGCACGTGTTTGTTTTCCTGACTTAAACTTTGCCTTCATTTTTATCATTTATTTATTACCTTTGGGTTTCAAAACAAAGTTTGGTTTAGTGTTTCAGTTCGTCTCGTTACAACAGACCGAAATGTATGAAGTTTGCTGCTGTAGCCGCTGTGTTTATTGTGTTCATACTAAGTTTTATTTGGTATAGCCAATATTTATATCATGATATAATACTGATATCGTACTCCAGGTTACTTCATGGTACTACCTCGGTGCATGTCCAAAAACAGTATTAGCACGGTATCCTAGAAACAACAATTGTAGAACCATAGCGTCATATAAAGCATGGTAATACTACGGTACTTTTGATAGTTGCAAGTTAAAGTGCAATGTTATGGTTGGCAGCAGGTTAGACAGCAGGTGGGTGTTTGACTGGGACATCTTTAATATTTACACTCCTTAAATATAACTCGTGTGTGACGTCAGATACATTCGGATTTATAAAGAGAAAAAACCCTAAAACTTCAATCTGTTTACCCACAAAACAGATACTATTTTTTTGTTTCTGACCCATAGATTCTTAGTTTCTCAACTGGCTCACTGAAGTCTGGATGATTTTCCGTCAGTCACTAATAAGAATCTTGTGTTGCTGTAGTGAGTTTGTGTGACTGACCTGATCATCATCAGTATTCTGAAACCTGATCCTGCATGTGTAATCCTGGGCTTTGGGTAGTGGGCTCAATGTCCAAACTCTGTTTTAATATGCTTTTATTTAGCAGCCTGGAAAATCTGAATAGGTGGAAAAATGGTCTGCTTCAGTTCACATGGCATACACTTATTTTTATGAGAATTTTAATGGCGAAAGACTTGAATTGTACTTTGTCACTGGTCTGATACCAGATTGTATCTTTTAGCCTCACAGACAGTTGATCAGCTGTGTATGGCATTAGGGCACCGAAATGGACAGTTTGAAACACAGCATTGTGTTATTTGCTGTCAGTATGAATGGGTGTAATTGAATTACTGCTTTGTTCGGATTCTTTGTTGTGAAGCTGGAATTGAGCTGACACACCTCAGGTCTGTGTGGCTAATCAAAAACATCACACGCCCACAAAGTGTCAAAGTTTGTGAATTTATGACTGCAATACAGACTTAGAATCAGTTAAAAAGTGACTACAGTGATTTCTTTATGATTTCTACAAATTCTCTTCTTGAGCTAAGTAAAATAAGATAAATATTAATTTTACAATGGTATTTTCCACTGTGCCGCACAGTCACAGATTAACAAGAATTGACGTAGTTCTAAGCAAGGAGCGTTCAATTTGTGGTCATCGGTCAGCCTAAATCTTAATCCTAATCTTAAACTACGTGTATGTTATCATGGGCAGTGTTTGCCAACATAGACTGTGTTTGATCAACTGTTGGACTAAGTGATGCTTTGCTGCAGTAGCCACCCATTTCACAGGGCTGAATCTAGTGCAGATGATTTTTCTGTGCTGGCGTCAGTAAAAACGGGGAGTAGGAGGGGGTGCGGAGGTGGATTTGGGGAGGTGGGAATTCCCGTAATTTCCAAGCGTTACAATAGCCTCATGCCTCAACAGACACTCACTCCCACCCACTGCTTTGAAGGCACAGCAGCTCCAGCCTAGAGTTTGGAGAACTAAAAAGTGTCTTTGACGAGTTCATTTTTTTGGATATTCATGCCTGAAACACCCACTGCAGACAGGCCAGTATAATCAGAACTTCAGCCAACTGAATGTGACCATGTGGAGAGTTGATCATTAGATCAGAGATAGCAGGAAACAACCTTGACCGATTGGACACAGTCTCTGGTAATATAAACAAATGGAGCTTTAACAACCTCTAGGTCTTCAGAACTTGCAGAAGGAAAAGGATCATAAGTGGTGTTGTTAAGGCAAGCAGTGTTTTTGGTGTTGCTCATAGGGTTTAAACATCTCTAACCCAAAGTGTTAAACTTGAGTGTGTATCTGCATCATTTTTGCTTTAGACGTGCATGCTGGTGGTTAAGCAGAGATTTGCTATGACTTTTCTAAGAAATTTTCAGTTCCGGCAGTTAAAATAAATGACAGCTTGCCTTGTCACCGCTTCACCTTCGTCATTTAGTGAAGTCACAAGACACATGTCGATCAGGGTGTTGACAGGACTGCGGCAGTTAAGTAATGTCTGAGAATATGTTGAGTGCTATTTGGGACAAAGCATGTTTAGCAGCTTGAACCCAACAGTACCTGTACTTTCTTTTGTGTTAATATTGCAGGTATGGTAGCTCTTGCAATTATTAGTGGTGCTTGCCAAAAATTTCTAATGCTCATATACTGTATGGAGTTTTATTAAAGATTATTGAAACATTTACCTCAAAATAAAAATTCTGCCGCTATTTGCTTACCTGCATGTCATAGCAAAACAAGGCACCCTAGACATATGTGAGAACCAGAATTTCATAAAGGGATGATATTTTTGCTTTGGCCTCATTTCACTCATTTGTCATTTCACTTTCATTTGTCAAGTAGTAGATTAGATTTTCATCAAAAATGTAAAAATCTTTGTTTTTTCTACAGAAATATACTTTAACTCTACAGTAGCAGCTGTATTAAGGACGCTTTTCTGACACCCTCCCCTTTCACCCAGTCTGTGTCTGATTACATCTACTCAAGTGCGGAGTTATGAAAGAAGGGCTCCTCGCTGTGTTAATGCTCTGATTTATTGTTGACTGTGTGGGTGTGGGAACTCAGCCACATTTGAAGACTGACTGGCTGAATTCACCCAGAATCAATGCAACTAATAGCCCCCCCCACCCCTCGGTCTCATTTAGGCTGTAGCTCCCCCAGCGAGGATTTACATTCCTAAGTCCCCCTCATTTTTACAGAGAGTGGGGGCCACAGACTGCACTGAGGTTTTGTACGATTGTGTGATTTCCTGAGAGGGAGATATTTTGTTGTGTGGATGTGAGTTTTCATCATATGTTGTCAGAATGTGCGTCCTGTTCACAGTTTTAACAACTTCCCCAGATAGCACCTCACGAGACAGCTTGGCTCTGATAAGGAGCTGAGAAACTCCTACAGTTACCCAGACCAAGATAAACCAGTGTGTTGAGTTACAGTATGTTTATACTTCCTCTTAGACTGTCAAATTTCTTCATTTAGGAAACATTTTCAGGTCACTTCAACTGTGGTGTTGTAAGAGAGTTTGTTTATTGACGTTTGTTTTTCTTGTCTCTTCCCGTCCTCTAGTGCTCTGAGACCCTGAGGTCTTCGGGGAAGAGGTTACTCTGGGGAGGGGTGAATATGAGAAGACCCAGGCGTCACTTTATGCAGCAGTGATCCACAAGCTCCCCCTTCAGATAGACAAGCTGAGATATTCTCTTCAATATCAAGAAGTAGTTTGCAGCAGGCTTGTCTTCATCTGTTTCCGAAGAGGCCTGGTGAAATCAGAATCAGTCGACAGGTCCTTGGTAATATGAGGGTTCGTGTGGAGAGACAAACACACATTGGCCTCATGGCTTCTGAGGGGGCTCCCACTGGGATTGCTGGGAAACCTATTGGTAAACAGACTACAGAACCTTCTGTGAATGACAGAGATTTTCTCCTATCTGTGAACTGTGGCTTGCCTGACACAGAATCCCCTCGGACACAACTCCCATTCACTACTTTGGAAGGCAACCAGGAAACTACACCAGGCACAGATTGCAGAACATGGAAGTCTTTAGACACTAGGTCTAAGAGTTTGGACTGCTTGGATGAGACTCACACGTGCCGACCCTGCCACTGCAGTGCTGGAAGACACAGGGCAGAAGGACTTTATACTTGCCAGAGGTATGGATTTTGTGATCCAGTGGAAAGCAAAGAGGGATGTCCAGAGAATTGGAGTGTTGAGAAGAGGAGTGTTGAGAAGAAAACAGAAGGGCTTTCTTCTGACATGACTTGCCTCACTGGAGGAGAGCCGACATTTAGTGGATCAGATGGTGCTATGTGCCAGCTGGAACTTGAAGTGGACCAGAACATGGAGGAGAGCCTGCCGCCTTGTGCTCTGGATTTAAGGAGAAGCAGTCTGCCAGACTTTTCACCACAAGGGACGCATTACACCAATAGCTGTGGCGCTAATGTCGATGTCAACATGCATGACAAGATGATCCTTAAGTGTAGACTATGCCACAAAAATGGTTTCTCTAGTCTGGAAAGACTCCACAGGAAAAGCAAACCGAAGTGCTCTCTGGACAGATGCCTAAAGAGGCCTTTGCCTGTCAGGTTGTCAACAGGACAGGACTGTAGCGATGGTGAAGGTACGATGTCTGACAGTGAGTTTGTGCGCAACAGGAAGGAGCGCTCTACAGTTCTAGTCAGGAGGTACCTCAAAAACAATCAGAAAATCAAGAAGACCATTTGCACGGGCACTAGGGTCCTAGTGAGGAGCGGCCACATGTCTGAGCGAGTCTGGGAGAGTGTTTGTGGAAAAACATGTCACCTCGGTAAGAGGTTTACACGTGTGGCCAGTGGCTGCAGCAGAGCGCCGCTGGCCATCCAGCTGCAGGTTTCCATGGCGCTTCTCATGTATCCAAGGGTTAGGTTTGCAAAGGTAAGGTCATTTTCTCCTCACAGTAAAGCTCAACACAGTATGAATGCTTCCTTTATGAACTGGTGTTATTCAGGTGTCAAGTTAAAGACCTATGAATGTGCCACAGTTTCTGTACTGAATGTGTGTGTTTTACCTGATGTTTAAAGAATTAGCGTGAAATTCTTTGCTGTTCTATAAAATGTTTGTTTTATCATTGAACACTGAATAATAATTACAAATCCTGCATTCCTAGCTTGATTATAAGGCCCATTGTATAATTATTGGTGCTTGCTAGAGAAACTGTTCCTATTAGTGTTTTTCATTAAACCTTAGGCCACATGCTGCTTGTGCTACTGACATAAATGATAGCAGATTCTGGCTGGCTGAGGACCGGTGTGATGCTACAGTTGTATATGGTCAGACTGTAGCTGGATTTTTGCCTGATAGATGATAAACTGGCAGGAAAAAAAGATGTACATCTAGGGACCAGAATAAGAGACGTTGAGATGGGGGGTGATGGGTAAGGATGGTTGGGGTTTCTGCTGACTGTGATTAACTGCACTTAAAATGACCCAGAACACCCAAGCAGTTATATATCAATACACTAAAAGCACTATGCCTATAAGAATTAATTAATGGATTTCATATTTAAATGAATACTGGCTTGAATTGTTTATTCACTCAACAAAGTGTGTTTTATTAAATTAATAAACTATATCGTTTTTATTATCTCAGGCTAAAGTAGTTTATTCTGAAGGGAGGACAGAAAATTGCTGTTTGTTGCGAACATTTGGAACAACTAAATTATCTTATTATCTGTCAATATGTTGTTAATATCCTTATTTGGAAACTGATAGTACGTTTTTTACATGTACATGTACATGTTTGCTCTGCTTTTCTCTGTGTGTCTGATTAGCTATAACATGAAATCTAGTGTGTCATTTTATCCATTTTC
>JAZGTI010005681.1:2735-24945 GCA_036877585.1 Botia kubotai
GTTAAAAGAGAGCGAGATGTGGTGTCGCCATCTGTCCTGTGGGTGGCACTGTTGGGATGTTTTGAGTAATCGAAGGGGGGTGAAGCAGAACAGTTCCAGTAAAGAAAGAGTTCAGAAGTTACATTGTGTCTTGCATGTGTTTTCCTATTTTCTACAACATAACAAAGCCGCCTTGCTGCCTCAGCAACTGCAGGGCACCCCACCACTAAAGTTACCTTGAATGTGTATATTGTGAAGCTGGTGTTAATAAACATTGCAATGCAATATATGAAAAGAACAAATATAGTTAGAATAATTGTTTGCTGGTAAAGTTAGCACTCTTATGTAACAGAAAGACTGAAATCTGATGCAACTTATGTTTTCATTTTGGTTGTACAGTGCAAAATAGGAAATCTTTTGACAAAAAAAAAGAACTTTTAAGAGAATATGGTTTGTGAAATGAAGTTCATAGTGTTGAGTGCTGCAATGCAGGCAAAGAACACATTTATAAAAAAAACAGCACCATGCAGATAAAGTAAATGTAAAAATGTAAAGCCCACCGCAATATAAATAGGAATGAACATAGAAATGCGTAACATGAATTTGTTAAACAGAAGCTGTTAGAGAAGCTGTTGGGAAGTGCAGTTAATGCTTTCATTGAACGCAAACAGTAAAGTTGTCAATAGGTACACACGCACACACACACACACACATATATATATTATATATATATGAATATAGACATTTGTGGAGAATGGGGGATAGGCTTGAACTCAAAAAGGTTATGCTGCACTAGTCTGAATAAAGCACAAGAGACCTTTCTGAGATACTCTGGTTCTCTATTGATTGCTGACATAAAACCACTTTTAAAGAACTCTGCTGTTAGAATTGTCAGTATTAGCAGTATACAGCATTAACCAAAGTCACCTTTCAAAAACATATAGTCAACTTGGCCATGGTCTATTCTACAGTTACAATAACATATAACAATAGTCAGCTTCTGAACTGAGAGCAAACATAAGATACTAATACATAATATTAATAATAAATATACATAATTAAACGTAATAGAACTCCAATGTTAAACAGCCATTTACACATATATAAATATCTAGTTCTCCTGATGTGGATGGCAGAATACTCTTGTGTACTCAATACTCAGGTGTACTACAGAAAGTGACTGTAGTACACCTGAATACTACTGTATACACTTGAAAGGTACTCTATAAACCTCAAGAATATTCATTATCTGATAAAACATTCTAAAGTATATAAAGTACTACGTTTTCAGGTGGAGGGGTGAATCCCTGAACGCCACTTCTCTATTATGATATCCTTTTGCGGGATTCTGATAAATGACATCAGTATTTCTCCTCCAATAATTGTAAAATTGTAAATCTGATCATTTTCTGATCTTCAATTTTTTTCTTCAATAACTGTAATGCGTAGTAATCTTCACACAGGACACCAGTTTTGAGGTTTGATAATGCTTTTCCTCCAGCTATGGAATTTCACCCGAACTGGTCTATTCAAGAGATCCAAAAAAAAATACCATGAAAAAAAATATGTTAATTGGAGGGTTATTTTCTAACTTATCTGAATTTGTGAGAAATGGGATAAACTGTAGAGACTTTCACTGTATTAACAATATAAGGATAACCTGGCCATTACCAGTTAACAAATGAATTAAAAAGTATTTGTTTTACATATGATCATCAGCTAAAGATAGATGATATGAAGTGATATGTATTTTTCTATGTGGTCACGTGAGCAGACGTTTGTGATAGAAAGACAGAGCCCTCTGGCTCTGTGACAAAAGCTAGACACCAAGGGAATGTGAGACTCCATGGGTAGGTAAAGACTGCCCTTGAAGAAACTCCTTCACTGAACCGATTAGGCAGTGAACTGTATCAACATGATATTGCTCACACCATGACACAAAAGGCTGCCACATCAGAGCATATATTTTTTCATGTATATGGAGCTCTGGATCTCAGAATTATCTCCAAAACGTTAGTTGAGACACCAGCATTTTTAAGAGCTGTCACCCATCAACCCCCTCACTCAGAACTCTTGGCCTCAGCCATGTTTGTGGCATCCAACCCTAATGAAGCTGCCAGAGGAAGGCTGAACCAGGGCCTTCCTGAGCAGAAAGTGTATAACAATTTTGAGAACTATACAAATATTGCTCATCTATAGATACCAATACAAACACAGCTGTATGAACCTCAAGACAACATCTGGTGTGAGAGGGCATTCTAATACAGTATGCTGCATTCATTTATTCATTATTCACTTTTTCGTTAGCTCGACCTTTGCGACTCCACAGAGTCGGGATTGCATGTCATGCTGTTTACCAGTACTTGTAACATGTATTCCTTTTAGACTCTTCTTTTTTTTTACTCTACTAATGTCTGTCCAGTGTATTCTCACGATGTAAAACTACACCCTCACCATCTACACTCCTTCAGTAGTGCCTCTTCACAGCTATTATCCTTATCCATTGGTTTGTGGAACTGCCAGTAAGCCGTCCTCAAAGCAGACTTTACCCCTGCCTTCAACAGTCAATCAAGGATCATGGATCAGCAAGGAAAACACTGCAACTCCAACAGCCCTTTAAATGATCCTCTTTCACACACAAACACCCCGCCTGTAATGAATGGTCAGAGGCGTTCGGATCCATCTGCAGTATATTTAATAGACAAACGTAAACAGCAATCACAACAGGTAGGTATATTGAACAGGTATCCAGGCAGACAGCAAACAATCATAAACGGGGAACTGGCAAAGGGCCAGGGCAGGCGGCAGACAATCAGGAATGGAAAACAGACTCAGAATCAAGGCAGGCAGAAAGCGGTGACTTGTGGGAAGTGTAGTCCTTGAAGAAGCAGTTAATATTCCGGAGATGGCTCCCTCTTCTGCCGCGGTGAAGAGGATGCTGGAGCCTCCACTGTAACAACGCCTACAGTGCGAGGGGTCACAAGACAGTTTTGCTTGTGACAAACACATGAATATTCACTTGACTGCCATCTCTCTCTGTAATAATACATCGTTCGAAGCAATTTAAAAATAAACAAGCTGACCTGATCTTCACTCATAACTGCACCACAAATTCACTGTTACTACACTGTTACTACACTGTACAATTTTGACATCTTGTCTTGAGGGTATCTGCCCTCTAACTTCCAAGTCAACACATGCAACATCCTTCAGTCCCAGAGGCCTTCCTTAGCCACTGGACCAAGCTCAGCACTATGGTTTAGTCAAAAGATTGTGCAGACGGTAACAAGTATCAATCTCGCCCGGTCTCCAGTCTCCACTGGCAAAGTTACATACTTTCAAAAGATTAGCAACACCTCTAACAGCCGGTAATTATTCTAAACGTTCTTATCTCTTCTCAGTGCCCCCTCACCTCCCCCACTACATCTCTGACTGCCAATGACTGACAATTTTTTTCCAGTTAAGGTGGCTACCATCAGCGACCAATTCTCTGCAAGGCACATTCCTAAGCCCTCCATGCCATACAACCTTTCTCCCCCTTCTTCTAGACAGACATCTCCAAAATTAACATTTCCAACCATCCTCGGTCCAACCATCCAACCACCAAGCAATCTCTCCAGCACTACTGCCAGAACTCACAGGAAACGTTCACTCCTGATTCAAGCAGCCTCGGACAGCCCCACTGCTCATATTAAACAACACTCAACCCGTCAGCAACTATAGACTAGTTTTAAATGTATCATTCATTTCAAATGTCCTTTGGATTTAAATATTTTTATTATTTGAAATTTTAAAGGTCACTTGTAATTACACATTTTAATACAAACATATAACTTGCATTTTAACATATAAACATATATGGGAATATAAACATTTGGAAAAAAGAACATAAGAAAAAAACAAAAAAGAGAACAGTAAAATACAACCAAAATACAATAAAATTCCCCCCCACCCAACAATTGGCCCTAAAGTACTATCCAATGGTAAAAGTAGGCAGTAAAGGCATAATAACCATATTAATCAGAAGTTTGAAGAAAGGTAATAACAATTCTTCTGAAACTCCAAATATAATTAATATAGGATCTGGTTCAATAGGAATGTCCAATGTATCTGAAAAAAAAAATGAATATTTTGTTCCAGAAACGCTGTAATTTGGAACACAAGACATAGCAATGAGACAGGGTGGAATCTGAAAACTTTGTCACATAGTGGAGACACTTCTGGAAATATTTTATTCAATTTACACTTGAAATAATGAAGCCTTTGAAGCTATTTTAAACTGACAATATTTTGCATTAATGGAACATCTGTGGATACGTTTGAGACTTTGTTCCCAGATTTCACTAGGAATTACTACTGCAAGTTCTTCTTCCCAGGCAGATTTAATACTCTCCATAGATGGACTTTTTACCTGTTCTAAACCCTTGTAGAGCAAGGAGATGGTTCTACCATCTCTAAGACATCTTTCCAGAAATGTGTCCAGCTACATGGGTGTAGCTGTGACATAATTGGAAATGTTAGACTTCACAAAGTCTCATATTTGAAGGTACCTAAAGTGATTAGAAGGAATACTGTATTTCTCACACAGCTGCTGAAAGGAAGCAAATTTTGTGAAGAGGTACTAGATGACATGATTTTAAGAAAGGATCAATAATGGTGAGGATAGTAGCGTTGCCTTGTGAAGCAGGTCCGTGATAAAGTCAATGGCAATGTGCGACCGTGTGGTGGGCGGTGTGGTGTGGGTAACGTCTGAAGAAGTCCAGTGGGCAGTTGCTTGGGAGTCTTGGACATACTGAGCAGTTCTGAATGTATTTGATGGTGTCACTGGGGGGGCTCGGCCACCAGTACTGATTTCGTAGGAGATAAATAGTGGCTGTAATGCCTGGGTGACCAGAGCTTGGAACTTCATGTACCTAAATGAGTAGATGCTTTCTGAGGGGTTCGGGCACAAAGGTGAGATTTTCAGGACAGTCAGCAGGGCGAGGGTGTTGTTCATTGACGTTTACTATCTCTGTGTGCAGGTCCTATTGAACAGGAGCAACTAGAATTTTTTCTGGGATTATGTTTTCAGGTACCTGAGTTCTAGGGGTCTCCTCGGACTGACAAGAAAGTGCATCTGCTTTAGTATTTTTAGAACCAAGACGATATATAACGGTGAAATCAACCGGGTAAAAAAGAGAGACCATCAGGCCTGGCGGGGGTTGAGACGTTTGGCGATTCTAAGATATTCTAAATTCTTGTGATCAGTAATGACGGTAAATGGATGTACAGCCCCCTCTAACCAATGTCTCCACTCTTCAAGGGTTAATTTTATGGCTAGCAGTTCGCGGTTTCCGACATCATAATTGCGTTCTGCTGACAACAGTTTTCTAAAGAAGAATGCACAGGGGTACATTTTCGGTGGTGTCCCGTGTCGCTGAGACAATATGGCACCCACACCATGATTGAAGGCATCGACCTCCAAGGTATCTCCGGATTCGGGTGGTGATGAATAGGAGTGGTAGTGAAGCGAGTCTTTAAATCTGCAAAAGCCCTGGCTGCTTCATCATTCCAGAATAATTTACCTGACTGACGTTTAGTAAGTAAAGAGAGTGGTGATGCCACTGAGTGAGGAGATGGCGTATAGTTGTAATGTTTCTGAGTGGAGCACGCCTATTCGTAGTTGTACTCCACTCTTCCTATTTCCAGAGGTCGACCATCTAGTGCTTCCACCTCTAAAGAGTAAGGACAAGTTAGAGGAATATCGTTTTTCATGGCAAACTTGAGAGAAATAAAGTTGGCTGCTGCTCCCAAATCTATAAGAGCAGAGGTGCTATAGGTTAGAGAGAGCGGAATTCGAATAACATTATTCTGTTTTTTAGATATTAGATATTATTTATATTATTAGATTTATTAGATGTACTTGATTCCTCCCTTCGTCATGACATGCTAACGGATGCTCAAAAACTTCCCTGAATTGGCGAAGAAAAGAGTCAAAAGTTGGGAACATCCATCCACCTTTCATACGGCGGTTGCCCAGTCCAGGGGTATGTAGAGAACAGACAAACAGATGTAGAGTATGTAGAGAACAGACAAACGCAATATGGCTACTCTCCGAGGGGTAGAGAGCAGGCTGTTAAGACACAAACAGTGAGCATTGTAATAAAAATCCCTTGCACCTGGAGGGGTTACCATTTAATTGTTCTAGGAAGGCGAGCCATGGGCTAACTGGAAAGGATGTCGCAGTAACTGGATGACTGGGCTCGAACAAGCTCCTCTGTGAGTGTAGTCTAGCATGTGAGCTGATGCTGATACTGATGCATTGCGATCTGTGACGCTTGGGCTGACAACTGCTGCTGGATCGCTGGTTGGCAATGTGTTCTGTAACGAAGACTCTGAACGTTTGGATCCATGTGCAGCACTTTATTTACAGGGTGGTCAAAAACAGGCAAATGGTCAAACACAGGCAAACAGAGCAATAAGGGTAAGGCAACATCAAAATCAGAAGGCAGGCAGTGGTCAGGGCAGGCAGAAAGCAATTGTAATCCTACTTTAAAGCAAAGATCAAGAGGCAGACAGCAAACGATCACAAACAGTACACAATCCAAAGAAAACCAGGTGAACAACTGGGAAAAATGCTCTGAAATGTTTGAAGGGGCAAAACAAGATATCGCAATGAAACGAAGAATGCCCAAGGCTTTAATAGCAAGCCTGATTGGTAACAGATGTGGCAAACAGGAAGTAATCAGCCCTAGGTATGGGGAACATGGGAATTGTAGTCCAAAACCAACTAGTACTCTGGTGAAGGCTACCTCTGGCAGCTTGGAGGTGGCGGAGCGGCAGCCTCCTCCTTAACAATAACTTTTTGTAATGATATGCAATTGCATTTGTTAAATACTACTTATAAGCAAAATAGCTATTTTTTTCTAGCCCACTAGGTGGTGCTCTGATGAAACTGTGCATGCACCCTCAGGTAATTTCTGTGAAGTACCAAGTTTTTTGCCAATACACCAAAGTACTGCCAGGATACAGCCTCATATCCATTGTTGCATGCTCATCAGCTATGGGTCAGCTTCCACAATTCTGGCCAGGGGTGGTGAATGAGACCCCCGGCCTGCAAAAGAAAGCCCACTTTGAAAGGGATCTCCCAAAGAAGGCCTGTTAGGAGCGCGTTGAGATCTGAAAACCAAACTCACGCTGGCCAGAACGGCCAGATCCAACCCTAACATCTTTATTCTCCGAACCTCAGACCCTGCCTTGACAGGACGTCTGCCCCCACATTCTAGTTCCCAGGGATGTACATAGCTCTAAGAGAGAGCAGCTAGCTGACCAGAGAAAAACCTGATGTGTCAATCTGCAAAGCCCTGACCTCAGATTTAAATAGGCGACCACCGATGTATTGTCCAACTAGAACATGATGGCCCCTGAAGTTTAGGAGGAAGTGTTTAAAGACTAGAAACACTGCCATCATCTTCAAGCAATTTATGTACCAAGTAAGATAATGGTCTCAGCCCCCTCGTAAAGCGTCCCTCCATGACTTCACCCGAGTTTGTGAGGGATGCGTTAATTGTCACAATAGTCACCAGAGAATGAAAGCACTGTAGGGGTCTCATGTACAGTAGGCTAAAAGGAATTACACCATCAAGGAAGTGTTTCACTGTGATGACTTGGCCAGCCTCCAATCCAGGAAATAGCAGCCAGGATCGACTCGGAGACAATGAGCAAAGGATACGAGCAGGAGACAACTGTGCCTACATTAAGTCCCACCTCCATAAACATAATTATTTGCAGGAGACATGAACTCTTCTTAGCTTTGAGCCTCAACCCGTCCACCGGTCCCAAACCACGTGGACCACAATCCTGGCCTGCTTCATCAAACAGGGCCAGGTGAGAGAACAGCGTTCTCAAAGGCAGCAGCTCACAATGTTCACAGGTGGTGTTTTCGAGCACCACCCATGCATGCTTCACTCCCAAACAATCAACACAAAACTTGTGTGTATCTCTGCCTGTAATATATATTTGGACAAGGATGGGCACACAGCTTGAATTGATCATTTCTGCTCACCATGTCTATCTTTCCTTCTTTTTCATACACAACACAGACAGTTTCACACAGAATGCTTGCTGAAGGCCTGAAGCCATTATCCGTATGTTCAGAGTTAGCAGTGTAACAACTGAAGCTGATATCCATTCAGCCGTCCACCAGAGGGAGTCCTTTACTGAATACTGATATACTTCTTCTTTTATGCCGACTTCCTGTTTGGCACATGTATTTCAGGGCCCAGCTCACTTGTATTCATTGCGAAGTATTGCCAGTATTGCTTTGTTTTGCTTGCCTGGTTGGACTGCCTCTCATGTTACCGGACTCAATGACCACGCCCCATTGTTTGAAATTATTTGCTACTTCTGTTTAATAAACTCTCGCACATGGATTCAGAAACTGCCTCCACGTCTGGTTCCTTACAAGCTGAGAATATAGCATAAGACAGGACAAGAGAGACAAAATAATGGTAACGATAAACAATCTGTTTATTGAATAATCCTAACTGCATTTAAAATGAATAAATGAAAATGAATGCCAACATGGTTCAATGACATTGAAGACTTTGAAACTCTTTATCTCCAATTTGTGAAACAATATAGCACACAAAATAAAATTAAACTGTTTGACAAATAACAAAAAATTAAAACATATAAAATGATATATTTATTAAAAACTACATAACAAATAAACATTATTGTAGGTATTGTAGGCTACTCATGACCCATCCATTTTCTGGAAACATGATGAGCTAACACAATGGTCAGACTACTGTTACTCGCACTGTCTTCACATCACAATTTCCCTGCCATGTTTTACTACCAGTATTGCAAGCCCAGGCGTCCAAACGGAAACAAATATCCCTGATGAGTATGCAGAATTCTCCAACATTTTTAGTAAAGCTAAGGTAACTCAACTCCCTCCTCACTGACCTTGGGGCTGTGCAATTAAGTTACGACTGAATATGACACCCCCTAAAAGCAAGGTAAAGTTAGACTTGAGAAGTGCTTACAACCTCATTCGAATCAGGGGTGAATGGAAAACAGCATTCATCACCACTAGGGGGCACTATGAGTATCAGGTAATGCTGTATGTTCAAGCCAATGCACCAGCAGTCTTCAAGTCATTCACTGAAATGAGATGTTTTCGCTGTTACTGTGCTTTTGCATGTCTCTATTGCTCTGTCTGCTGTCCCATTTCGGCGCAGAGTCTAGGTGTGCTCAGGCTACTTGATTGGATTTGCTAATTTGTTCGACCTGTGAGTCTGTCGCTGGTTGGGCCTCATCCTCCTAGGTGGAGTTGTACTGGCAGTTGGTGGTTTGGGAATTGTGCTTTTGGTCTTATATACATGGCACTGGTTTTATTTAGCTCCGCTATAGCGGAGCTGATCTGTTCACACTTACAATGTGATTGTGCACAATTCTCCATAGCGTCAGGTACTGACGCAATGTGGGGAATGTCTCCGGTTTCCTGAGACACGGGAACGAGACATTGCATTAGTTGCCGTGTTCGCTTCTCAGATTGGCTAATACGTTCAGTTATACTGGCAAAACCATTTAGCATTTGCATGCGATTTGCATTAAACAGCATTGGACAGTTCAATAAGATTTCTGAAGATTTTGGAGAAATCTGACAACATTTACATTACATTTAGTCATTTAGCTGATGCTTTTATCCAAAGCAACTTACAAATGAGGACAAGGAAGCAATTTTAACAACAAGAGCAACAATTAATAAGTGCTATAGACAGGTCTCAGGTATTCCAGCACAGTATAGGGCGGCAATTTTAATTTATTTATTTAAATAAAGTAGTAAGTAGTGGCAGTGTGTTAGTTGATTAGTCAAGGAAGTGAAGACAAAATAGTTTTCGTTTCTTGAAAACAGCTGATGACTCAGCCATTCTGATGGAGTTCATTCCACCAACCAAAGTGATTTCTTCCCTCTTTGGGATGGAACCACAAGGCGACGTTCATTAGCTGAACGCAAGTTTCTGGTGGGCACATAAGTACGAAGAAGTAAGAGCAGGTAAGGAGGTGCGGATCCAGTAGTCACCTTGAATGCGAACATCAGAGCCTTGAATCTGCGAGCAGCTACTGGCAGCCAATGCGAGGAGAGCATTGCAGTAGTCCAGTCTGGAGAGAACAAGAGCTTGGATAAGGAGTTGAGATGCATGTTCCAATAGGAAGGGTCTGACCTTCCTGATGTTGTAGAGGGCGAATCTGCAAGAACGAGTGGTTCTACAGATGTGGTCAGAGAATCTCAGTTGATCGTCAATCATTACTCCAAGGCTTTTGACCGTCTTGGATGGAGTAATGGTTGACCCATCAATCTGGATTGAGAAGTTGTGAAGAAGAGATGGGTTGAGTGAAATCGCAGGCATTTCTGTTTTAGCAATGTTGAGTTGAAGGTAATGGTCCTTCATCCAACACGATATGTCCGTCAGGCAGGCTGAAATGCGAGTCGGTACCGTGGGATCATCAGGGTGGAAAGAGAGGTAGAGCTGGGTGTCATCAGCATAGCAATGATAGGAAAAGCCATGTTTGTAAATGACGGATCCTAGAGACACCATGTAGATGGAGAAGAGAAGTGGTCCAAGAACTGAGCCCTGGGGCACCCCAGTGTCTAGACACCTCTCCCCTCCAAGACACCCTGAATGACCTGTCAGAGAGGTAAGATCTGAACCACCAGAGTGCAGTACCTGTAACGCCTAGTGATCTGAGTGTATACAGCAGGATCTGGTGGTTTACAGTATCAAAAGTGGCTGACAAATCCAGCAGAATAAGAACTGACGATCTGGAGTCCGCTTTAGCCAGTCTGAGGTCTTCAACAACCGAGAGCAGTGCAGTCTCGGTCGAATGACCTTTCTTGAAGCCGGATTGGTTGTTATCCAAGAGGTTGTTCTGGGTAAGAAACGCAGAGACTTGACTGAACACAACTTTTTCCAGAATCTTGGCATAATTGGAAGCAGGGAATGATCCAATGTGTGTAGTGGAGTGACCAGTGTTTCAATAGCAGAGCAGTGTCTTGTGTAAATGAGATCGAGCTGGTTACCGGATTTATAGTAGCTGAAGTGGGCACTCTGTTGAGGTCAAACTGTAGACATTCACAAACATTATTCATTTCAATTTTATATTGACTTGAAGGGTTGTTGACCCCTGCTCACTATTTGATTTTTGGAATCACATGAAAAAGCTAACAATTTTTAATCACCTGTTTTTGGGTGAAGTTCTTTTATTGTATACCATTGAACAGAAATAGAAATTATGCTTCAATTCCAGCAAAAGGCACAAATAAATGTTCAGTCATAAGTGTGTGTGCAGAGGAATTCAGGAAGTCACACGAACTGGAATTGGTGGGTCATAATATTGATGCGCGGTACTGTGATGTCATACGCTGATCCTCAGCGCAGCGCTGTTTAAAGTAGAACACGCCTATTTACTGTCTGATTCACTACCAGTTTTTTCCTGATTATTTAACGATGCTCAACGCCATTGGATTGGTGCGCTGTCAATTTCACAATGCTCAACGTTATTCGATCAAATCGCTGTCAATCGCTGCTTGACTCAGAGCATCTGCGCTGCCTATCAGCGTATGTACTGCAGAACACACTCTTCACAATCACTTTCACAATACAGCTATTCTAAGACAGAACACACACACACACACACATATGCACGACAATGTTTGTTTGACAAAGTTGAACATTTTAATAGAAACGTCTATGCAATACAAAATGCTTTCCAGGCTCTTAATCCTTTCGATTTATCGACTGTATAGGAAAGTATTACTAAACGCATTTTGTGCACTGTGTACATGTTTAAATAAGAAAATGTCATTTTCTTCACAACTTTGTTCAAAATGTATTTTTCTTTCTGTGTTGTTCCAATTTAAATGGCTCAGCTGCTTTATCTGAGCAATCTGTGTTCTGGTCTTTCTTGTGGTCTTTTAACTCCCACACCTCCTTAACATCCCTAAGGCAAACTCCTCCAATTGTGTCAGATGGTTGTGATGAGTGTTTTACCCAGGGAAGTTCCAGCCCATGTTTAGAGATGTTACTCAAGGGAGCTGGAAACCACTAGAGCGTGCTTAATAGATTCTTTTAAATGAATCGGTTTGTTCGGATGTTTCATTTTAACACACACGTTCAAATAAATGATTCACCGATTCTGTTAGGTTATCACTCATAAGAGTTCTCAGCAGTTCACTTGTTGTATTCAACACTTTTTACCTCAATTAATTTCATAATCAAGCGTATACCGCCAGTTTTTCTCTCGAATCTAGTTTGGCAAACGTTTGCGAATCAGTTTAACTGGTTCATTAAAACGACTCCAAAGAATGATTGCCTTCACGAATCGGACAGGACTGGCGTGCTGCTCTAGTATATACAGGTCGGCACCCCTGAAATCGTTCATTAACGGGATTATCGTCAGCTATGGCTCAAGCAAAAATTAATGCCAAAATGAACGATGCTTCCAAAGGTAAGTTCACCAGGACCATCTCAATGGCGGACCGGTCCGGAAGGTTACTCGAAAGTCTGGATCAAATTGAAATGAGGTATGAACAGCGGACATTGATCAACTTTATTTTCACACTCTGACCTAGTGGAGAATAACAACTTAAATTTTACAACGCACAAAGAGCTACAAAGTGTCGACTGGGTTTAAAGTAAACATTATAAAATAAAAACACAGTGGGAATTGTGCAGGAATAACGGTGTTTGCACTAGAGGAAGTTCAGGGAGAATAAAGGAAGTGGCGACTGTGTTTTTAGTGAACAAACATGAAATATTTGGAAAACTTATTAAATGTGTGTCAGTATCAACATGGAAACGGAAAAAAATATGTATAATTATCGTTTATACATATATAAATATAATTATACATAATTATATTTATGCGTGTTTATAAATATATTTATTTTTACATATACATTTATTCATATACATATATAACAACGTATCTATATATAAACCACACACACACACGCACGCACGCACACACGTTGTCATATAAATCAGTGTAGATAAATCCTTTGCACCTCTTTCAGGGTGGAGGCTCTCCGTGAGGCAGCCACTGCTATGGAGCAAGAGAGAGAGTGCTTAATCGAGATGATACAATCGATACAACACAGTCAGGAAATGAGGACCATCTGTGACGGTAAGCAGCACTATGGAAGTGCCATTTGAGGCTTCTAATGGAAGTTTCCAAGTCAGATCTAAAACCATTTCAATTTTCAGGGGAACGGGAAGAGCTCTCTCTGACTGCCAACAGACTTATGAGCAGAACATTAACAGTAACTGTTTCTGTTGACACGATCCGTAACGCCCATCAGGAAGATGCCCTAAGGAAAGCCACAGCCATTATTGATGAGATTGCTGCTAAAGTGCTTGAAGATTTGGAGGGGGCCAGGATGAGGCTGCAGGCCCTTCACGCTGCATGTGTGACCGAAGCACCACCTGTACCTATTGATCAGAAGTTTCAGAGTGTTGTGATCAGCTGTGCCCTGGAGGATCAGAAGAAGATCAAGCGTCGCCTGGAGACTCTCATCAGGAATGTGGACAATGCTGAGAAAACCATTAAAATTATGGATAATCAGAAAGTTTATCATTCCAGTCTTGTCAATGGCAAATAGGGGTTAAGGGGAACACAGCGTCACCAAAGTGCCTTCTTTAGCCTTTAACAAACCATGGCCTACCACATGCAACAAAACAACTGATATGTAAAGGTCTTATATTTTTTGCAGGTTGTTTACCACTGACAGCTTCTTGATCGTATGCATTTCTTTACCTTACTGCACTTTACAGAGTTACATTCATCACAAATGTCTACACCCCTAACAGTTATGTTTTGTCTTAAGCAAACAAAAATAATAATGATAATTTATGTTTTACTAACCCTTATGAAATGAATTAAACAACATGAAACAAAACGGACTACTAACATTGCAGTTGAGTCCTGTGAATATTATTTTACTGGGTTGCTGTTTAGTCTATTTTTAGAACAGCTGCACATGGTATGCTTGTTGCTATTTTTAATTAGACCATGTTTGACAGCCTGCTTGTTTGGGAATTTCACATTTGGGTGTTTGTCTAGTCATCAACAGTATTGCCATTGTTAGAGTGAAACGCATACTGCATTTCATTCTTTTTAATACTTGATTTTTGATTTGTTTTTATAAAAATCTTAAATGGAAAATATCTTTGGAATTATTTTCAACTGTAGATAATTATTTAATACACTGATTGACAAATTTAACCACTATTACAGAGCACAGTTTCTTTACCATTTGAGCATGGGGAACATACACAGATAAGAATTTTATATAAAAAAAGCAATAAAAGATGAACAAATACAGTAGATCCTTTATTTTCTTTTGACAATCATCCAACAAAACCAAGAACATAAGCTTCACCTGTAGAACTGTGTGGCACACCAAATAAGACATTAGCCAATTAATAATTCTACAAGACCTTTTAAAGTTTTTAAACTTTTAAAGTTTTTTTACCATACAGTAAAAAACTGCTTAAATCATACTTCTGCTGATGTGGGTAATGATGGCATATTCTTACATATTTACTCAAACCTGTATACATTAGAAAGACTATGGAGAATAAAAAAAATGTATAAGCATTTTTATATTAGACAACAGTAGACAATCTAGCAATAAAGTGTACAGGAATTATATCTGATATTAAAGTGCTATAAGTTCATTGTATTGTCACCATACAGTCATTCATTTGAAGCAAATATGAAAATCAATAGTCAGATATATTTTATATGAGAAAGCTAGTTAGAGCAAATATGAAAATGAACAATAGTCAGATATATATAATAGATATAGACTGAACAAGAGAAGTGGTTAAAATAAAGCAGATCAGCATTGTAAACGTAAAGGCCATTGTGGCGATCATGATTCCATTCCATTACATTCATACAAACAAATGCAAAGCATGCATTTCTGTAATAAATACAATCAATGAAAACCTAAGCCACGTGGACCAAACAAAATGTGTATGGAAAGAGAAATCTCTTAAATTGGACCACAAAACTTGTTGAAATGGATCATTTTCAGTTCACAGCATGAAATATATTGGGCACCATGAAATCTATTGGACATTATTTTGACTTAATAGTGAGGCATAAATAACACTGTACTACCTGCTGACTCACTTGTAAAGCAATAAATTAATTTATGAAGAAATTCCTTTTGCTAATGTGTACAGAGGAAACAATCAGCACGATTTCACATGTATTTTCATGAACTACTTCAACACTTGAAAATCAAAAACTTTTATTTTATTTACCCTATGTGTTTCTAATGGCTTTAGTATTAGGCTTTGAAATAAAGGCTAGTTTTAGTCTCCTACAAAATCCCCTTAAATGTTTTTGTAAAGGACACAGAAAAATCACTAATGTTTACTCGGGCAGTACATGTATATAAAGCCTAATACTGCAGTTCATTTCAGTGCAATAAACACAAGACTACTCTCAATGTGTGCCTGTTAAAACCTTGGTCATAGGTGAGGTCATCCTTATTAATGTTAATATTGGTAACAAATGGCATTTTCCCTGATGGATTTGAATAACTTTAAAGTGGTTAAAATATTTATTACATTTTACTGTGCTGATTTTGACAGTATTTACTTCCCAATAATTAAGAATATATCAATTCCACTTATTCACATAACATATGACATGTAGATGCATAATCTTGTGTTTGATATCATAAATGCAAAGATCTGTCTTGTTATTTGACATGTAACTGCTTTGTGTATGCATGAAAATGTGCAGCAGTCAGGCAGTCACGACTGTCAATTGCAAACAATTTGTGGTTGCAATTTGTGTTAGCTCTTGGTTTTCATTCAACCTTTAACATTTGGTTTTGATTTAGAAAATTACAACGTTTGAGATGAGCATATACAATGCATTTCAATAATGTTGATTTGATTTGAAAATCTGTGACTTGTTCAATGATCTACTAACACTATTTACATTTCTTACAGGTATGTAGAGTTTAGAAACATTTTGGCACTATGTTAATGTTATGGATTAAGTTATTACAGTGAGGGAAAAATATTTGATGCCCTGCTAATTTTGTAAGTTGACAAACTGACAAAGAAATGATCACTCTATAATTTTAATGGTAGGTTTATTTGTGAGAGACAATAACAAAAAAATCCAGAAAATGCTTTAAAAAAAGTACAATTGATTTGCATTTTAATGAGTGAAATAAGTATTATGACCCAAAACATAACTTTGTACTTGGTGTTAAAACCCTTGTTGCCACCAGGTTTGCAGACATCTCAGGATCTTGGCAGATCCTCTCCAAATCATTAAGGTTTCGAGGCTAACATTTGGCAACTCAAATCTTCAGCTCCCTACACAGATTTTCTATGGTATTAAGGTCTGGAGACTGGCTAGGCCACCCCAGGACCTTAATGTGCTTCTTCTTGAGCCACTCCTTTGTTACCTTGGCCGTGTGTTTTTGGTCATTGTCATGCTGGAATACCCATCTACGACCCATTTTCAATGCCCTGGCTGAGGGAAGAAGGTTCTCACCCAAGACTTGATGGTACATGGTCCCGTCCATCGTCCCTTTGATGCAGTTGTCCTGTCCCCTTAGCAGAAAAACACCCCCAAAGCATAATGTTTTCACCTTCATGTTTGACGGTGGGGATGGTGTTCTTGGGGTCTCCTCCTCCTCCAAACATGGAGACTTTGCAGGCGCTGCAGGATTTCAATCCTTCAGGTGACTATGGTCTCAGCTGCCTTGAGATCACTGATAAGATCCTCCCGTGTAGTTCTGGGCTGATTCCTCACCGTTCTCATGATCAATGAAACTCCATGAGGTGAGATCTTGCATGGAGTCCCTGACCGAGGGAGATTGACAGTTATTTTGTGTTTATTTCATCTGCGAATAATCGCACCAACTTTTGTCACCTTTTCGCCAAGCTGCTTGGCGATGGTCTTGTAGCCCATTTCAGCCTTGTGTAGGTCTACAATCTTGTCCCTGACATCTTTGGACAGTTCTTTGGTCTCGACCATGGTGTAGAGTTTGGAATCTGATTAATTGATTGCTTCTGTGGACAGGTGTCTTTAATACAAAGAGTGTGCTCCTAATCTCAGCCTGTTACCTGTATTAAAGAGAACTGGGTGCCAAAAATCTTGCTGATTGATCAAATACTTATTTCACTCATTAAAATACAAATCAATTTATAACTTTTTTTGAAATGTGTTTTTCTGGATTTTTTTTGTTATTCTGTCTCTCACTGTTAAAAAACTACCATTAAAATTACATACTGATAATTTCTTTGTCAGTGGGGAAACATACAAAATTCATACAAAAATACCCATAGGAACATTGGTTGAAATCTGTGAAAATGTTCAGATCAGACACAACAATAAACTTTTAAAGAATGATTGTGATAGCAAACGGCGCATTTCCATCACTACAAACACTGCAAAATGAACAGTCAAAATGCACAAATGGTGTCTTGTATAAATCCGTTTTTTTGCACGCAATTTGTGTGAATTTGAATATTACCCTGCTGTGTACCACATAGACTAATGCACTAACTCACAAAGTAACTCACAAATATGACTGTGAAAATACATCCACTTTTCATTCTAATTTTAAGACACCGTCACTGTTACAATGTGAAAGGGATTGAATAAAAGGTTAATATTTTGTAGAAAAATAGACCTCCAGTATACTGTTAGTCATGAAGGCTGCGTTTGACTTAAGGTCCAGTATATTTCGCCTTAAAGACCGAAACATACTCAGTATAAACCAAGAACTGTCTTCTAAAGCTGAACTGTGTCAGGACGACATCTGCAGTCAATGACATTAACATGTAATTGCAGAACATGGACAGATCTGCTCTGGATTACACATGTTAAGAGTGGGTGGGACTTTTCTTTAATTAGCACTGACGAAGCCTCAAATCACTCGTCTCATAAATCCCAACAAGGCAGTCAACGAATACTGTAAAGCATTTTAAAGCAGTCTACAGCTACCAAATGGGTTTTTGGTCTTCTTTGTCCTCTGTTTGTTTGGTCGCAGGTTTATGACCTCACGGCCGTTCAGATCACTGGAACGGTTTGGGTGGCTGACACCAGTAGTGTTGAAAACACCTGCATAGGCAAAAAAAACATTTAAAAATACATATTAATAAACATTATCAGTGCAGATCAGATATGCAAATAAAAGCATTTTACTGCAAAAAGATTTTTATTATGATAAAGAGCTTCTTGTTTACTTTCAGCATGTGCAATCAAACCTCTGCAGATAATCTTTGTAATGAGGCCAAGAGAGCATGTTTGACCTTTCTTTATTAGCTGCTCAACCTCACTGAACCCTCCTGTCTCCACTCTCCTAAAAATCTACAGCCTCTGTAGAAGCCTACAGCAGTGAAAGAGCGACACCTTGTGATACAAAAAACAAATGTATAAAAGTGAATGGGTGAGGGTGTAGCTGGTTAGTCTGGCAGCTAGAGCCTGTTAGTAGATATCACAACAACCTTTGTAAGAAATAACATCTTTCTCCGTTGATGATCTAAAGTAGACGTGTGTCCTGAAAATAAAACTACAATAAATCTCTCCTAAAGTGCTCCTGAAGGCATGAAATAGGATAGTGACCACGGGAAAGTCAGTAACAATAGCCCTTTGTTACTATGTGTGTTTGCATGCTATCATGAGATAGTTGTCATGCTCAATGTTGTCATGACATTTTTCTGCAGGTTCATTATGGCTTGACTGTAAATATCACTACAATAGTGTCCATGAGTCAAGACTGATACATGCAATCATATTCTTCTGATCATTAAGTTAAAGGGATAATTCACCCAAAAATGAACATTTTCCATAATTCACTCACCCCCTAATTTCAAACCTGTATGACTTTTTCTTTTGAGGAACACAGAGGTTTTGTCTCTATACAATGGAAGTCAATGGATGTCACTGTTGTTTGGTTACCAACATACTTCAAAATATCTTCTTTTGTGTTCCTTAGAAGAAAGCAAAGTTATATAGGTTTGGAATGACAAGAGTAAAGGATTAATTTCAATTTTTATAGGTGAAGTATCCCTGTAATGGCAATGGTAACAGATCTCCATCTCTTTCCTCCTGTACCAACCAAAGATTCTCAAACCCCTGGAAGTTCACTCTAATTGGAACTTCAGGGTATTTGTAAATCTAATCAATGCCTCATTAAAGTCAATAAAAATACTGAAAATAAAACAAATAAAAAAATCTGAGTCTGAAAAGCGCTCTGCTCTTACCGATTTTATTGCTGGATGTGTGAACCACCTCTGGATCCTCTGCTGATTGTTGCTTTAGGCGTTGCAGGTATTTGTCAGCAAGATATTTAAAAACTACAAATGTAAAGACATTCATATTACTGCAGTGCAAAGCAAGAAAGAAAATGTCATTCAGTTGTGTCAATTCATAACGTCTTTACCAAATTAAGTGAAACTTGTAAATTTTTACAATACTACATGTTGCTGTTGATCCAACACTTGATTGTTCCATACAACATTACTTACCTTCCGTAACGTTGAGATCTTCTTTTACTGACGTCCGGTAGAATCTTAATTTCAGTCTCTTGGCGAGACCTTCAGCCTCTTCACTGAAGCACAAACACAAACTCTTGTGAATATAAACAACAAATCATTTTAGTGCTAATTACCAATCACCAGTACTAAAGAGACAGGCAACAAATAGTAAGTAATTGTGACATTACATTTATATAGAGTGTGATCCAAACGTCTAACACCACACCTAAAATCTATTTATGAATATTATTATTTCAATACGAAAGCATATATACAATATAGATAGTCTTGATGCAATAAAGAAATATTGAAAATTCTGCACTATTTGTAGCTAACTAATCAAATGTAAGAAAATTGAGAAAAGGAATTATAGTAGGAGTTATAGAAATGTTTGACAGCTAACAACGCATAACAGTAAAAAAAATCACAGAGACAGCAGAGCACAGAGACAGGATTGCTGCAAGGCACAGATTTGCATAACTAACATCACAAATCACTACTATATGAGTCAAAATCTTATATGAGCAATGAGATATATGTCATATATTTGTTAGATTATTTTCTTAATACAGGTTCTATAGTATATTTTAATAAGATGAATATAAATATATATTAACATATGGTTGTAACATATAATATGTATAATAATTCATAATGTACATATTTTAAATATATGTATATATACACATCTTACTCTGGGGTTTTCATATGTCACAAACCTATATATTCCTATATCCAGAGGGGGAATACATTTATGTAACATATATGGCAATATCACTCTCAGTATAGAGACATGTGTCTCATGTGTGAGACATATATTACATTTCTCTATGGGAAGGTGTGAAGTAAGCATGTATTTTTACTTCTTGATAACAGTGTCATCGAGAAGGTCGATTTTGTTCTGCACCAGGACTGTGGGTATGTCCCCAACCTCCATCTCCACCTTCTCCTTCCAGCTTTTGACAGCCTCAAATGACTTTCTGTCCGTAGTGGAGAACACCAGCACGCAAGCCTGAGCACCTGCAGCCCACAGCGAACAGCAGGAAAGCCATAAGTCAAACCCTTCATCATCCACACTACAGTCTGTGTTTTTTATGGCAAACGGCTCCCTGTCTTTAAATGCCACACACCTGTCAGTTGAAACTGCAGCTGGTGGTTTTTGATTTGCCTACTGTCATATGCTAATACTTTTGCTTTTTGCCAAGTCAGTGTGTGTTAAAGATGCACCAAATAAATTATTTTTAGTTTAGTTTTGCTTTATGGACAAAAAAGGGATAATTCACACATTACAAATATATATGACTCTTTGCTTTTAAGGAACTCAAAAGAAGATATTTTATATATTTTTTAGATATTAGATATATTTTTTAGTGTTCATGTTTAGGTGAACAATCACTTTTAAAGTGTAAATGTGTCAAAGCGTTCTTTAGTGGTAACAGACTGCCTTCTAGAGAAGCTGTCCATACAACCTCACTTTTACTGAAGGTGGTAACACGCAGCTTACCCCTGTAATAGGCTTTGGTGATTGCATCAAACTCCTCCTGTCCAGCAGTGTCCCACAGCATCAGCCTCACATCCTCACCATTGACTCTGCAACACGAGAACAAATGCCTTCCTGATATATGCACATGCCATTATTTTCATTACATTAAGCACATATTCACATTAAATTTTCAGTACTTCTCATTTACTTAAATTATAGTAATACAGTTCTCTTTTTTTGTAAAACAAATTACTGTAAAAGAATTTTTGGATTACAAAAGACCATAATTTTCTATATGCTGCATCATGGGGTTCTAATTGTTTAGGTCCTAACATTTTTTAAAACTTTTTATTAGTCTGGTTCATTGTTACTCAAAAGTATTTTTCTAACTATACTTTTCTCAATATACTGGGGCATTCTGGCAGGTCTAACAGCCATATAATGCAGCTTTGCTTTCATTTTCAGTTTGCCTAAGCCTTATAATTAAAAAAAGCCACTGACAGCTCATCTGTTCTTTTTGTTTTGACAGATTTTCCCTGTCTTTTCCAGTGATGACACATCTCATGCTATATTAGCTAGAGCAATACAGGAAATACATTGGTCCCTTTCCCCTCTACTGTAATAAAGCAACAAAGTGGTTTCCTTGCTCTGAGGAACTGCCTGAAACCCCCACCACATTTGTTATTTGTAATTTCCTGCACTTAAAATTAATTCGGAAATGTATTTTATTAATTTTTCCCAGGACAAGCACAATCATACTTAATCCACTTCTGTTTAGAAACATTTATCATAAAAGATTTCAAAGTGACCGAAATACTAGTATACTGAGCACTCTATATGTATACTGCCAACCAGTTGATATAAAATAAAATAAGTGTCGCAGTATGACCAATATCACTGTAATTCTAATAACCACAGTTTAAACCATGACATGGAGTTAAATGATCATATAAATGAGCAAAGCTACTGAGTTAATAACGAAACGTAACATTAAATATTATTATATGGATAGTTCCAACTAGGGCTGGGCGATAAAACGATAACGATATGTATCGCGATAGACACGTGCTCGATATCAATACAAAATGTGTTCGATAAAACGTTCGATATTTTTTATTCTTCATCGGAAGAAAACAGAGGTTGCGAAGCAAGTTTGGTTGCATTAACAAAGGCACTC
>JAZGTI010005682.1:0-24942 GCA_036877585.1 Botia kubotai
TAGGAATCCTGCCGTCTGCATTTTAATTACACTTTTTCATTTCTGCCAACACTTAAAGTTGATTAGCCATTAAACTGTGGTACGAAGGCTGTGATATCATCTAACCTCGGTGCTTGTCTAAACTTATTTATTTATTTTAATTCATTAAAAATGTCCTCTCGGGTTTTATTGTGATGGGCTTTGGGTCGTTTAGTTTGGAGTTTCGTTTTTTTGCCCGTTTCTGCATCTCTTCAGCACTTTTTATGCTAATGTGGCTCTGGGAGGGCGACATGACAGGCAAACGTGATGGATACTCCTCCATTATCAGAGGCAATTTTTCTGGCACCACATCCCACGGGACAGTGCTGGTGGGATGTTTATTAATCGTACGTGTATCATTTCTAATAAAAGGCCTTCAGCACAGCGCCAGCACTGCGGTACAGTGCACTGTCTGGTGGTGACAGTCACATTAGCATGACAGTCCTCTTGAGTGAATGAGAGGTATTACTAATGCACCTTGCAAGCTGTTTTTGGCAGAAATCCACTTGTGGGCTTGGAGACAGGTCTGCATGCTTTTTAGCTTGTTTAGAGGGAGAGAGATGAGGGCCGCATTATTACATTAATGACAAAATGGTACAAAATGGTCAATGGTTGTTCCTTTAAGTATGACGTTTACATGCTTTTGTGGCTGGCGTTGGTCTTTTTAGAGCAAGTTGGGAATATGTAGGGTTACAGTAACTCATTTAGAGATGTGGGTAAATGTGGGTAAATGCATTTTTAAAATAGCTTTAACATATTTGATGTTGATGAGATGGCAGCTAATAACGCAAGAAAAGTTTTTATTAAAAGTTTAGATTGTTCTCTGGAATATATGCTAAAACTTTCCAGGTACTCATGCCAAACATATTGTACGCTATATAACAAGTCGTGACTTTTTCATTACAATTTGTAATAGTAATAGCGTAGACAAAAATAGAAAACGTGGCCCGTTATTTGCTGAATTTATGACCATATTTATGACTTTAAGGAACTTGTGGTACTTCAATTTGACAGTTTCACTGCCTGAACAGGTTATTTGTCAGAAAGATACTTGATGTGATCGCCTAATATCAACGGTCTGTTCTTGTCGTTTTCCTCTGTACCTCACTGATATGGACAGAAGGGGTGACTCAGGAATCTGTTTAATCCTCAGTCAGCATATTCACAGATCGGCCCGTTTTACATTCACATTCATGCTCCTGTGAGCTGTTTGTGTCTTGCGGCAAGAAACATTGAGGAGTTTTTATGAAAAGTTAAGTCTGAGTATGGAAAATCAATATTTGATGCTTCTGTAAACTCTTAATACACTGCTGTACCTGTGACCCCCTAGACCCCATCAGTTTAAACATTGCCCAGCTGTGGAGGACCATCCATCTCTCTCACAACACATACTTCTGAATGCTGTTTATTACCTGGAGCTCTGGAATTTCATCCTGGTTCGGTAAGAAGTAGGCCAGACCTGGGTTGTGAATGTGTGGCCCGCTTCATTATTTGGAGTCACTTTGATGAAAACTTTTTAAAAAATGATGTACTTGTAAAACGAAAAGTCAGCTTTAATGCAGCGCTATACTGCCTATAGACCAGGAAGTTACATCGATTTGTAACACTACAAGATTATCAAAACAACATTCACTGTTTGAATTTTAAAGTAACATTGATATGGTGTTATTTCATTTATATGAAAGCTGAGAATGTCAAATATACAAGAATAAAGTGTCTGATCTGATGGTACAGTATCAGCTTTATTGTCAGCAGGTTAGGATAACACGAGAGGCAGAGTTGCCCATGCGCCACAACGACACAACGATAAAATGAACGATTCAAGGAAATTACACAGTACCTTTAGATTAAGAATGTGGTGAAGTTGCATGAAGCAAATGGACCAAATACTATGAGATCAGAATGGAGAGCAATATTGATTTTTTTAAAGTAGTGAAATGGGAAGGATAATTAGTGATGGGACAGTGGGCATTGAAAAACCTGTGTTTAGATGCAGAAGCCACACAGAAACATGCCACACGTTAATCCTGATTTATGTCGATGTGTCTCTACTTCCTCCAGTGTTATGCAAATTAAATGCAAGTCACATTGTCCATGCATACCGTCTTCTGGCTTTGTGGGCCTTGCTATTGATATTTGTTACATTTAAACGCCACGTACTCCGACTTTTAATTGCTTGATAGGTCAAAGAATGTTGCACAATGATTATTTTTAAGCACTGCAGGTCTGTTGATAAATCCAACATTTTCAGCACTGAGATAAAGGATGAAACTGATAATGAAATAGAAATGAACCTTTTTGACTCCAATAGCAATTTTCAAACTTTCCCAACATGGGTGGCACTTGTTGTCACAAGTTTAGCTTTGGGACGTCTTCTTATTTGGCACGAAATCGTCCTGTTAGACTTTGTTTTGAACTAGTTTAATCACAATAGTAAGCAATACAAAGTGAATCTGTTTTGTGACAATTATTTTCGACACTTTCAGATCAGGTCTAGCTGATAATGGATGCAACGCAAATATCAGAATGTTAACGAAACGAGCAGATGTTTGCCAGCCAAAAGTAATTACCTGGAAAACGATTGATGTTCAGGGTCTTATGATGTACCTGTTGAAAGTAACGGGAAAATAATGGTGCCACCAAAGCGAGCTAAACAGTCAGCTGTGTGTAGAAAGATCTTTCATTGCAGACTGCTCAGTGCCAGAATCATCATGCTAATCAATGGCAACAGCTGTTTCACCTCCCCTTGGATTCATTCTCATTGACACATCATAATCCAATTCGTTCCCACCAAAACTTTACTCTTTGTAATGTGGTCTCTGCTGCATACAGTACGGGTAAAACTGCATAAGTATATGACTGTATCAGCACAGTTGGTTTCACTGCATTTCCCTAATTTTTATAGATTTGCTTTCACTGGCTCAAAAACTGGAAACCCAAAGCCAGTGAGTGCCTTGGAGACTACAGTATTTCTGCATTTCGAATTACTTTGGCCTATTAGGGGACTGTGTTTGAAGCAATGTAAATGAGATTTCCTTTTGCATTTCCCTGATGCAGTTAAGCATTGCCTATGCTCCTATTATTGAATACTAATTCCTCCCATCTCATCTGAAAAAAACGCTCAATTGTCCTAAAGGGATTACAGCGTAGTGATTTTGTAGCAACATTATATTCATTTGTTTATATTTCACGTCATACTTAAATCGCTTACAGCCTAAGTAAGCATTTTTCCTGCTAATTGCTGCTTGCATAAGTCTGCGAGTCTGCTTTGATTGATTGGTTTGTTGTCTCCCAGTTTTCTCTTGGTTTTAAAAGCCATCTGTTCTGTCAGGCTCACCTAAAGGACATTTTTATTTGTGTTTCCTATTCAAACACTGTATGAAATGCTTGCGTGCCAGACATTATGCCAAGCGAGCGAGATGTTGAGACGAGCTGCAAATCAGATAAGAACTGAGGAACGGCAGACCCAAGTAACCTCTGTCGTCATTTTTGCGACACCAATTAATAGCACTTTGTATTCGTTTGTGTGTTTATTTTTACATGCAACGGATATAAAAGGTGTTTTCCTTCATTTTGAGTCTGTAATTGAGCTGAAATGGATGATGTCTGCTGCCCTAACACTCTCAAAGATAGTGAAGCTGTTAAGGTCAGTAAAGTCCCATAGTTGAGTGGCTTTGAGGTGGATGAGACACTATTTGTCTCGGGATGAGAGAGGAGGGCTGCCGTGCCATAACACAAGGTCAGACAGTTTGTTGAGTGATTAGAGGACACGAGTACCAAAGGTGACTACAAGTCCTGTGTCTCACATTTTGGATGGAGCCAACGGAGGGGGCCAGGCGTGGTTTTACAATGACCCTGTAGCTCTAGCATAGCTGAAGACAAGCCAATAATTTGACTTCTGTGTCCTTTAAGCATTTTGCCCTCAGCCATCTAGATACAACCACCTGATTTTGCAATGTAAGTGCTAAACTGCTGGCCTAAACTTCAGTGTAGCACTACAACATTGCCCATCTCTTTTGACATAATTGTTATTTTTCTCCAATATTTTATGCCAGACAATGTTGGGATGATTGCTGTTGTAGAACACTGTGCACAGCAGTGAATACTTACTGGAGTTACCATAGTGAGGCTTTCATCGCTCATTTATTGGACAGACACACTTATGCAGTTGAGGTCTAGCTGAGCGGCTATATCTATTGTTTTCTCACAATCACATGTAATCATATGAAAATTGTAGGGGTACTTACAGTGCAGTTGAGACAGCTGAGATATTGTTTAAGCTTTTATTCTGAATGTTTTGCTTAACAGTATCTGACTCACTGCGCGTAAAGCTCAAGTCGTGCCATTAAAATAGTTCTACCAGTTTTTAATGTAGTTTGATGCAAGTTTTATTAATATGCTAGGCGTATAGAGGGATCTAATAATCATGTGAAGCTGTACCTGTTTTGCACTAATCCTGTTTGTCTTAGACATGTAGGATGTCTGCTTCTAAACTGATTTCTGTCAGGAAAAATGCTTGTTTCACTAAATTCTTTGTCTGGAAGCTTTTGTATATCGACAGATTTACAAAACGGCTTCATTGATTAAAATGAAGCTCTGAGTTGAGATGCTGCAAACAGCTTCAAACTTTCAAGCCAGACAGTATTCAGTTCAGTGTCTCTGCTGTAGAGAGATAGCAAACTGCATATGCGAAGGTACATTTCACCAACTTCTGTAGTATTCTATATACTTCAGAGACATTGAAAATAAATACAGCATTAACAATTTTTTATTTACCCCCTTATGTTGACAAATTATATTTATTTGGGTATTATGATTTCTATAGATTTTAGGCTATGTACTTTATTTGAATTGCTTTTTAGGCTAATTTCATATATGTAGAAATATTTTGCAGACCCCATAATGTACTTTAAAAGTGGTTGTAGAGTTTTGTAATCAATAGCACAATCGATGCCCAAAACAAATACCACTAATAACTGCTTACTACAGTACTTTTTAGCACCTGCTATGATCGCTTACTTAGCGTGACAGCTTCAGATTAAATAGCTGACTAGCCTTATGTTTCAACAAGTTGCCTGTTTGCTTGCATATTGGCTGTTTATTAGTATTTATAAAGCACATATTAATGTCTTAAACTGCATAAACATTGTACCCTTAATCCTACCTCATACCTACATTTAATCACTACAACAAATACCTTATTAAGTAATAATAAGCAGTAAAATTTGAGGCAAAATGTTTGGTAATGACCAAATGTTCCCCATACTGAAGTGTTGCCTATGTTTCATAGGCAGGGTGTCCACTTAGAAGGTTGCCACTGAACTCTGTATTTCACTTTTAGTGGTAGTAGGATTTATCCCCTGACTGAGTCTTTCATCAATTTTACTTGATGTGCCCTGAGAGGTTGAGGTTTTGAGGAGCCCCATTTACCATTGTGTGTAACTTTTCAGTGGTGGCCTGAGGTACTGTCAGGGTTCTTATCAGCCAAAGGAGAGCCGAAACCCATTACGGCCGTCAGTCAGGCAGACGCAAAATCCATTCGGTGATCAGAGAGATCAATTGCGAAAGGTTGCATTTTTGATGTCTGCATTTAAAGTAGCTGAGGGGTGATGGATGTTTTCAGCTCCTCGAGTTTCCACGAAGCCCCCTGAAATTCTCTCTCAGGTTGAACCAGCGTCGATATGAACTCTGTAACCGTGATGCCACAAACACACAGAATGCCGCAGGGGGAGGAGGAACTAAGTGAACTAAAAAGAGTCCGAAAGCATCGAGATGGGATTTTAATCAGCCCTCCTACCTCAACTGGCCTGGCTTCTGTCTCTATGAAGGATTGCTCATTAAGTCCTATCAGTATGGTGTTCAAACAGCAGGCTATCTTAACACCCAGAGAATGCCTTTAATAAATAGCCTATTTTTCATTTGCATAGACAAAATGAGGAGTTGTTTTCATTGGCTTGAAGGGGAAAGAGAACCGCTATATACACGCTGGTTTCAAGTTTGTTTTGCTTATATGCTCCGAGTGACGAAGCAAGACGTGATCCGTAGCTAGCTTGCATTGACTATAAGAATCTGAATAGAAACATGGAAGCACAGTGTTTCCAGAGTGATTGACAGTTAAAACAAGAGTGTTGGTGGTGAGAGAGGCAGTTCATTAATCCATGGTAAATCCCCAGCAGTTACTGAAGTGGAGATTCAATTTTCACATTTCTAATTCATTTCCCCCAAAGGATTAGAGACTAGTTGTCCCCAGTAATCTCACACAGATACCAGTGGACTATGTAATTGGGTAATTTAATATTCTGGAAAAAGTACTAATGATGGTTTCTTAGCTTTCTCTACATTTGATCCGCACATTTTTTTTAAAAGAATTTCCTGTTAGATACAAATAGTCTTGAAAAGCCTTTTTTATTTTGAGCTTTTATTAAACATTTCTTCTTTCTCATTTCAGCCCGTTTGCAGTTCAGTATTGGTCCAGTCATTTTTAAAGCAAGTAAGTGGAATAAATATACCAGTGGAATAATTATGTATGGACCATTAGAGTATATGATGTGTATGTGAGTATATGAGTTTTGACAGTGCAAAGATCATCCTATATGCTGAGTCGTACAAAACTACTGTGTAATTAAATCAAAATAAATGCACAGTGTATTTCATATCAGCTGTACTAAAGCCATAACCAACCACAAATGGAAATGCTTTTGTATAGCATAAGATACAGGACCAGTCTTTGATTATAATCAGTGCTACCGGAGTTCCAAATCTATAGGCGAAATAGAAAGAAGCATTTTATCTGAACTGTAGTATGACGTACAGTAGTGTTAATGTATCCGTCATTTTGAGATGTACTCCTCATAGCCTGCTCACTGTAAAAAATTATCATGTGATATTTCCCCAGTAGTTCTCACAGACCTGAAACTGTTTACACATCTCCAAAGCTTTACAGAGATTCCCAGCCATATGCTGTTGAATGTAAGGGCATTAAAGTTAATTGTACCACAAGCTACAAAAAACTCTTCCTAATGGCCCTAAACAAATGGACCATTGAAAGTGCAGGATGATACCTCTGTCCTACCTCTGAACTGATTACCCATAGCTAATTATCACTCATTTAATGACTGAGTAAATTAGGAGCCTGGAATGTGGACTCCTGTTTATACTCCTTGGAGGCCTTTTATGGGAACAGCATGCATCAGGCAGACAAATGGAAAAGGACAAATTGCTTGTGAACGAGAACAGGAGAGAAAGGGAAAATGAAGATGAGAGGACTGGGAGAAATCGGTGCTCAATGGGCTGTTCCGTGGAAGTGAATTGGCCCAGGTTGTTTGGCACACTTGTCTGTAATCCGCGGTACCGTTTGAATCGGGGCTCCAGCTTAGCTCGAGACAAACTCTCAATCAAAGGAACAAAATCTTGTCTCTGCACATCACACCATCATCCGGACCCAGCAGCTTCTGATTTCTGCTGGGCAGCTGATCCATGACTCTAGCTGTATTTGATTTGTACAGCAGAACGAGCATTTCCTCCAGGGAGAAACGCTACCATTTGCGCCACGGTCCCTGGTGCCGCTCTGGCTCTTTTAAGGTTATTTTAGAGGTCATCAATTGTTATGTTTTAAATGATGTCTTCTCTGAAGGCTCATTTCGAAGCTGTGCTGGGCTGCACTCGGAGCTCATGACTTGCGCAGACCAGCGCTGGGAGGTGGAGTGTGTGAAATAAAGGGAAATTACAGTTTGAATGATGTTTTTTGTGGATGTGAAAATAGAACACTTTTAACAAATAGCACGAGATGTTTGACGTTTGTGCTCCCACAAGCTTTTGCATTGAACTGTAGAAGTTTCTTTACCTTCTGGGTAGATTTAGTTCACCAGGACGAGGGAGACCAGAACTGCTGTGCTATCAGCATTGATTGTTGTTACAAGATGTTTGTGTAGGAACAATATGTTCTAGTTTCTGCTTTTTTGCTTGGGTCAAGAGATTGGAGCTGTAACTGTTGAGGAAAAGGAGTCTTTCTCCTCATAAGTCAGCAGTTCTCATCCGAAATTACTCCTCCTATCACCTCATTCAGTGCAGGACTATAGGTGGGGTTAGACTTCAGGCAAAATGACAACTCTCTCTCTCTGGCAACTAAGATAAATTGCCTCTACCAGACACCTGAACATGATTCTTTATGATTATAAATCTGAACCCAATATATCAAAGCTTCACTCTTCTCGCTTCGGCAGCCATATCAAGATAAATGAGGTGTGTCATAACAATCACATAAAATCAGCATTAGACTGCCTGTGCCAATCAACATATGTCTTGGATTCCTAATTATATACATTATTCGATCCGTAAAAAATGCGGCCTACGTTCAGAGAGCGATGGCAGATAAATATAAAAACAGATACGATTTGGAGTCTGTTTTTGCGCCTTAATTTGTTTATTAGTGCATTATAATTAGTTGCAGCTCATTGAGCTATTTGATAGATTCATTAAAACATGCATGCTGTGGTTTTACTAACAGGCTATAAGTTATACCCCTGTCAAAGATGAGTGACTTTAAACTGCTTTTGAGTTTAAAAGATAAGGTTCAGCAATTTGAGTTTAATAGTCAGTGCTTTATTGTTCACACACATCATTTGTTCTGTCAGTGTCTCCACTGATCAGATTTAATCTGATTCAATGAAAATTCAGTGGACTGTCAGTTCTTAAGTGTCAGTGTTGCAAGAAGATAAAGAAAAATATACAGCTCTGTGTCTGGTAGTTTTCCCAGCTAACAATGTTACATGTTGTAAGAATGTTTGCGTGACATTTGCATTAAGTAATAAAAATGTTCCTGTTTTTTAGACATGTATTAATGTTATAAGAACAATATTCAAACAAAACATTTTTAAAACGTTCCACTTACAACTTAAGAATAATGCTTCCAATATATATGACATGTATAATGTTACTGCAAGAACACTTTTTGATAACTTTAAGAACTATTAGTTACTATTGGAAAGCGTTAGCTACTGTTTTGAGAATGTTCCTTGTTAGCTCGGTTGTTCTTAGCACACTAAATTCTGATTGGATGAGCCGTGTTCACATTCTGGTGAATGTCTGTACATTGTATATTAACGCTGCTTACAGTAAGGATAACATGCTATATTGCTTGGTAGAGAAGTTTATTTTAAGAATTATTAATAATAATATTTATTTAACATTGGTGCTTTTAATTTAGTTGTTTTTGCTTGCTACAGTCCCTGACTGAACAGATTACAGCTACCAACATTCTATATCACTGTATTTACAGAAAAAGTGCACTTTCCTCAAAGCAGAACAAGCCAACAAGATATTCCCAGCATGTCTTGCCCTTACTTTCTGTCTTTTTACCCCCTCCTTTCTATTTCTCTTATTTTTAGTGCTGCCTCACCGAGACGCTTTCTGACAGCTCGGGGCTGTTTGAATATTTGTGGAGATGTAGATACAAACCAGGGGTATTAAATAGACTGACCGTGTTTGTGTCATATGTTTAAAAAGCAGCAGCTCAGAGGCGGTGGAACAGAACCCGCCTGTCAGATCGTATGTCTCATGAGAATATTCCCATACTTTCCCCGATTCCCTCGTTTCTTAACGGAGGGCTGCCTCATGTAGATATATTCAAATGATCTCCCCATAACCCAGAGCAAGCGCACAGAGAGAATAAGATAACACAGACCTGTAGCTTGACCAGCTAACAAGATTTCGTTTCGTAAGTGAGGGGAGAGTTAAGCTGTAGGATGAATTATTGATACCAGCTTTGTTGTGACATGGAAGACAAGGACGAAGTTCATTTGAGCAAATTTCTGACAGCTCTTCAGCCGAGCAGCGCCGATTCGAGTGAAGCTCAGCCAGGGGGTGTTCTGTTCTCTTTGAGTTTTGATGTTTCTCAGGTTTGTTTGACAGTTTCGTTTATACCGTGTCTTCATTTTGACAACCCACTTCATGTTGCAGTGAACTAATTATGTGTTTTCTCTTTCCCTTTTTTATTATGTAACAACACCCGAGTGCTTCATATGTGTAGGTAGAATCTGTTTCTCCTGTTCTCATTTGTGGTGCTTGCCAAGAAAAGCATTAATACCATTAAAACCATTAATATTGCTCACATTTTGGATCAGAGATTTCAAACCTGTGAGTTTCAATAATACACCTTTGCGCGATATTCATTTCATACCGTTTGTGCAACAGACTAGGAGACTCTTGACTTAAAGAACCAGGACAATCACCTAGCAACCACCCAGAGCAACCTAGTGTTCCCAGTAGGCAGCAAGTTATGCACACACAATCAGTGCCACTCACATTTTCTCATTGACAAAGTGTAAAAATCTAGTTTGTAGAATTATGTAAATGAACATTACTGTAGCATGTGTTTTTAATGTTTGTCGAATCTCCTCTAAAGTTCACATATAATTGCTCTTTAACGCAATAATTAAATGAACCTCTACGTGCTTGTGAATGAATTTCCAGATGTGTTAAGGAATGAGTTACAAATGTATGGACAAAGCAATTGAACTCATCAAAGCACTGAATGATTGATTTGAACCAGCGTGATTATGCTCTAATATAATCAGTCTAGCTGACCATGCTTGGTTAACTCTCCTGCCACTTTGGTTTAACTCCGATTTAATAGAGGAATCTTATTGCACCTGGTTTCCGGGCAGCAGACTCCGACATAAGTCAGGAGAGAGATTGCTGACAAATCTGTAACGATTTTGGCTTATTTGGGCATTTTCATTACACCTAAGAAAGCTGGCAGCGTAGAGCCCCAAAGCCAAAACATCAACTTGGAGCAAATATATTTCTTTTGCAACAACTCAGACTCCTAATCGCTGTTTACCATCCGGACGTGGCAGAAGACTCCTACAGTTCTTAGAAACACCTACATTTACGAGTTTTAATTAGGCTCACGTTGTCCTCCCAAGCTTTTAGTATCTCTGTAAACTTCTCCAAGGATTTTGTCATAGAGCGTGGTTGCACATTCATCTGCTGTCCTCCTCGTTGTCGAGATTGCTATTGGACAATCATTCCTGAGATGCTGTTCTGCCTACCACACTCAGCATATTAACATGTTGTGCATTGAGAGAGAGAGAGAGAGAGAGAGAGATGTGGAGTCTAAGGCCTTGAGGTACAATGAAGTGTAACACCATAATTAAAGTTTAATCCTCTTCGTCGTTCACACTGCTCTGAGAAAGACTGTGGGACAAGCGTACAAGTTTGATGAGTCTAATGCATTTTTCTTGCTTTGGTTCAATCGCATCTTTTGAGTTTCTCGCACCTCCGTGACACTCGAGTTGTTCTGTGCATAAAATCAGCTATTCAGACATCTTTAACGGTATCAGACAAAGATACGGCGACTGATGAAGGGTTCTTTATCGTCATGGTGACGCCGCGACGTCCTTCCCTTCACTTACGTTTAAGTTTTTCTGCAGGCTTCTCTGCAGACTTTTGTTTTGAAGAGAACGTATGTGGAATTCTGTGGTGTGTATTTAAACATGGTAAAATGTGTTAAATTGAGCTGAGAGCACCTCTGTCTTATGGGTATCTGAGAGTGTTATTAAATGTGCTGGTAGAATACGTTCTCATATCCCAGCTCAATATAGAGGGGCGACTTTTAAAAAGTCTTGTAGGATGAATCCCCCTAAAAAGTGTATTCTGTGGCTGTTTGGTGCTTATATGTTTCTCATAGAAGATCTGTTTGTCTGGGGTCATCACCTCTTCTCTTCCCTGCCTTCTGTATTTTTATTCCTCCTCTGTTATGTTTCTTTGATTCTTTTGCATTATTCAGATATTCTGTGCTTGAAGGATTTAAAAGCAATGCCAGATAGTCTATTGTTTATGAAGTATAGAGTGAAATAAGATTTTCTTCAAGCCTTCATAGTCATTTTGGTTAGGTGGTGCTGATCCGTGACATATTCTTTGTGATTGACCAGCTGCTCGGACATCAGAAGCAATGAATAACTAATGAAGTCAGGAATCGGATCTTCCTTGCCATGGAAAAGCGAAAATGAGTTCATGGCAGCTGAAAGATAAGGTTTGGGACATTTGAATGGCAATGCGTTTTAGCTCACTTTCTTGATTCACAGGTGGAATTGGAAGTCGCATTTTGCAGTGGACAATAAAGCATCAGAAAGACTCCATTATGGCCCGGGACAAACAGCAGACAAGGCTATTTGCATTAAATATTCATACAAGTAAGATTTGTTTTGCAGCCTCTTGGATTCTTTACAAGAAAATGGTAATAATTGACCAGACCCATGGAGAAGTATAGATATTGACCCACGGTTTGCAGTCTGTCCCTCTGTTACTTTCTGAAGGGCTCAGCCCTACGGCCCTATTACCCTTGAAGGGTTTACCGACCAGAGTGAGAACTTTGAAGGCATGAAGGGTGTAGGGAATCAATAAACTGTTTCATGGAGCGCACTTCCTCTGTATTCATACTAAGAATCTGTGCAAAGAATCATGGGAGCGAAGTGTCTATCAATTGTACACGCTAAAATCTCTTTTCTGAAGAGCCCTTTGAAGTGGCCAGTTTTGAGCACTTTGGTTTGGAACGAGCCTTCAGGATGGCACCCATAGAGGTGAGTTTATCCATATTGGAATGCATTGTGTATCCTATATGGTAAACCCACACAGAATTGACTTAATATCATGTAATGTTGGTTAGTCAGATTTTTAATGTTATACATTGATTTTAGGGGTACATGAGACATTTTATGAAATGGATTGATGTGTGGTAAAATGTGTTGAATAAACGCGTTGAGAGCCACACTTGTCAAAATAGCAAAAATATCGTCATGGTTGTTCTGTGGAATTCTGTTGCTGCTATTTTTTCTTCGTGCATTTAAGTCTAGCGTTGTGCCATAATGTCCACATATTAAGTTGGGATTTGCTGAGCAGTGACTTTTCATTGGTAATAAAGCTGTTTGTTTTGTTAGCCTTTTGTCCTTAGGTTGAGAGAAAGAGGAAGAGAAATGCTTTCTGTGTCTTGACTTGTTTTAGCTGGAAGAAGATTACAGGATCTGAGGAGGGCTTAGGGAATTGAATGGGGGAACTCGGCATGGAATGAAACGCAATCAGAGCAATACCTCAACGATCACTCCAAATAAATCAGCTAGTGTATCACAGCTGCGAAACATTGTTTGTTTTAACATTAGAGAGCCAGAAATGACTTCTCACATCTGTGCCACGCTCACTGTAGCTGAAAAACAAGAAACATGAAAAAGATAAACATGTAACATGGACATGATTAATATTGGTAATATTAATGTGAGAGGTGCTTGCTTCCCTTATGCAGGGATCTTCTGGGTGGTTGCTAGGGCATCGTTGTGCGGTGTTTTGCAGGGACATTGCTCCTTTGTTCTGCAAGAACAACATGATCGGTACGAAAAGTATGAAAAGTAATAAAAATAGTGTTTTCTGTGTAAATAAAAATGATATCTTGACAGCCACTACCTGTCTGATGTGTATAGCAAAACGCCTCTGTTTGGTGGCTGAGGGAGTAAGCTAATAAATGCTATATTAGCATGTGAACGTTCGCCAGTGCCTGTGAAAAGAAAATCGGGCAATTTCCAGCTCAGACGAGCTTCATTTCTTTCTCTCCATCTCTCTCTCTGTCTCTCTCTTTCTTTCTCTGATGGCTGTCCAGATGAGAAGCTTGCAGGCTCCACAGAGACTTGGGACAGGCCAAGTTAGAGGGGCCAATTAAATGGCCATGCTTGGTTTATTTTTCTGTAAATTTATGCCATAGCTGTCTTTAGCATTTTTTTCTTCTCTGTATCGTTGCCTTGTTTCCTCCCTCCCTCCTGCTGTCTTTCTGCATAAACCCATGACAGTAGTGTAGATCAACCTCAATACCAGTCATAGAAAACACACTCTGCAATTGGGCATTGAATTAGGACCTGATATCATTTTTTATATAATGTAATGTCAAAATGTAATGTCAAAATGTGAATGCACAACAGACAGCTGAAAGCATAATTAAACTGGCCAATTTATATGTAATTAATTTAAAGTAGAACAATGCTTATAAGATTGTGCGTGTGAGGTCTGATTTGTCTGTTACAAAGCACTCTGGTTTGGTTTCGTCATTAACAAACATTATTGCTTAACAGGTCAGTACTTTGTTTACATTAAAATATGATTATACGTATATGAATATGCATGAAGCAAATATGATTATATACATGAATATACATGAATCAGATGTGATTATATATAAATATACATGAGTCAAATGTGATTATGCATGAATAATACATGAATCAAAGTTATGATTTCTAACCATTTATATCCACAAACTTTAATACATTAAAATATAATTTATGTGAATATACATGAATCAATGAGAAATGACATTGCTAACGATTTAAATGTGTATTTCCAATCATTATATCGTTTAATGATGCGTGTTAATGTTATTAATTAACATTTTATGGGAAATGTTTGGTATTGATGTGGATTAACTATGCCTAACTGTAAACCCTTTAGTAAAAGTAAAAAAACTATCTATAGTTAATAAAAAATATTCATAAAATATATTTTTGGTAAAACTATTTTTAACTCATTAAACTCATAAAAGTATATATGTCTATATGCTGAAGTATATATGGTCTATATGTATTCAGAAACATGGCCCTGTATGGGAAAACCCAGCTAGTCATTTTTTGTGAGTTACTGTTTTCTACATAACATTCTACATCATGTAAAGAATATTGATATCTTTAATAATGACTGAGCAGAGCCATGTCAAAGATTAAAGTTATTGTGAAATTAATGATTGAAAACAAATTTTGATGCTTCTAATCTTCTAATCAGATTATGAGACTTTAGCCCGCATTTCACATACAGTCACCAATAATCTTAGACAGTGGAGAGCCAATAGCAGTGAGCTATATCGCAGTGGGTTCTTTCCTCTGCTCCTCTTTCCGCTGGGGTCCACTGCACTCTCTTTGTTTCCAAGCTCTTCTATGAAGAGCCAGCGCCATTGCCAGAAGGCCCAAAGGGATGTGTCTAATTATAATAGCTCTGGTCACGTCACAATTACTACACCAACCTGTTACCTAATGAAACGTGTGTCTCATTTTAGTGCCTCGTTTTGTGCCTATGAAAATGTTAGCTATGGGGCATATCCAGAAACAATGGAATGAAATACTGCTCCCGTTAAACATAAGTCTGTTCACTTAATCATATCCTAAATTTCTGCACCTCACATTTAAAAGAAGCACATATCTCACCAGTGTTGTATGAGCAAAGACACTGTGGTCATTTTCTTTTCTCAGAGTGTGGCAAGTGAGGTGTGTTTGCAGTGAAAGCTAGTGGGCAGATCCAGAGTGCAGGAGGGGTAATTACTTTAGGCAGCTGTTTGCTAGCACTGGCTGCTGGTTCGTGATAGTTCCTGTGTAGTTGTTCGGCCTTAATGCATAACAACATGCTGACACTGCATTGCCCACACCGGCACCCGCAGCAGCAAATCACAATGGAAAAACTCTCAGTGAGGCACTTTCACTGGAGCTTACAGCTGATATGGAGACGACTGAGCAAGCATGTTGATGACGGTGGAAGGGGGATAGTGGGATTACATTGAAGGTAGTTGGAGATCTCAAGGTGCTGCTGTTGTTGTTTTCACTCTGGGGTTGTTGAGATAAAAGGAAATAATTGTGTTGCAGTTTTTTTGTTTAGTGTGTTTCTCAGGAACCTGCTTGCTCAGACGGTTTTACAGCAGCAGTTGCTACGATCCCAGCTCACAATTTTAGGTTGTAAGAAAGTTTTCCTTACGTTTCCATTAAGTAACAAAAATGTTAAAAATTTTGTTTTTATATAATATATTTAAAAAATATATTTAAAATATTAATTTATTTTATATTAAAGTTTTTAAATAAAAAATATATAATCTAAAATGTTTATATATATATTTTAAAAAGTTCTAATAACATTACTGTAAAAATGTTTTTGAAGACTTTGAGAGAACTTTTAGAGAATGTTCTGAGAATGTTCCCTGTTAGCTTGAAGCTTAACACGCTAGTGTTCATTTTAGCAGTTATATAGCAAATACACTTTTTCTCACAGTCACAGTGGATGGTGACTATGGCTATCAAGCACGAAACAGGACAAAACTGTCACAAAAGTAGCACACACAACACTGGTACTCTATTCCAACTTCGTTAACGCTATACAAAACAGATAAATCTTGCCTTGACATTCGTTGTATGGTAAACAGCAGGCTGGACAATCTGGTAGATGACAGTGTTCCTTTGTTTGAGTAATTTATCTGTTTAATGATTATAGAATAGAGACATGCGATACTATTATTACGCAGTTTACCTTGTGAGGCCTTTAGTGTAATTAGAAATGTCAGGAACCTTGAAACGCCAGTCAAGGTCAGTTTAGAGTTCAATGGTTTGGTCATTGGAGTCCTAGTCTCGACTGATTTGCGAGGGCTATTTTTGTATTTATACTGACAGATCAAGAGGCCCTGATCTGCACACCTGCTCCTCAGAGCAAGGAGAAAGAGGGAGTTGAATGAGTATTCATATATCATTATGTCATTAAACAGGCTTGTCCAGTAAACCTTTGGGATTGGGCACAATATGTTGTCGCGTCCATAGTTGTCCCAGAAATCTCTTTGGTTCCCATTGACCCTGTGACCCGAACTGTATTTTCACCAGGGGCGTTTCGGAGAGTTCATTCCCCCTGTCTAAACACGAGCTGATGTGGCTCAGGGGAGTATTTTACTTGCCTTATGTGTGAAGGGTTGCGAGTCAGAATTATTCTGTCTCTTCTGCAGTAACCTATTTGCTTGCTTTTTATTTTGTGATTTCTCTGGAACGGAGAGCACTCAGATAAGAGATTGATTGTGCGCCTGTGACCGCTATTTGCGAAGCAGCTCTTTGTGATATTGCTGCCCTATATCGGCCATGACCGAGCCTGCCACTGACTAAAGGCAAGGAGAATATTTAATGTAATAGATTTTTGTTTTTAATTGACTAATAAGTGGAAGATTCAGAGTGAAATAATCTATAGATTACTACAGCCTTAGTCTAAACCTTATACGTCATGCCGACGGACCGTTGGCTGAAAGTCTGATGCATATGGTACACTTCACTGAAAACACTTCAGGACTTTTGAAGTCGTCATCTAATTGGTTGAATTCTACAAGAAGCTTGGGAGACAAGCGTGTTATATTCTTTAAAAGTCTGCCTGGAAATATGTGGCTAAACGAAACGAATTGTAATTGGGTAATTTACATGTTGATCAAACGGCCTCTTAGCCAATGAAAGCTGTCATAGAGTCCAGACCTTCTACCTTCAGTCTGAATGTCTGATTACGTACAACTACTGCGACCCGTTTTTTTAGAAAATGTAATATTAAATAATTATTGGAGCTGATAGCAAATATTGAGGATCTGAAGCCGCCCAAATAGTATTGGACAAAAGCTGATGATTACCTGTGATTTTCAGATTTCAAACCTTGTTGTTTACTATAAATCTTAAAAAAACTCATTTCTGATTTATTTTCATAGGTATCATGTGGTGTCTTAGTGGATTGTACTTTTTACTAAATTTACGTTTTTATCCGAATAGATACAGATCCCCAATTTTCCTTGAGTGTTGATGTTCCCAGGGTGTTGATCTACTTTCTAAAGAGCTCCCCAGGGCATCTTTTGTGTCTGCTGAACAGATGTTAAATACTTGAAAATGTTTCTGTCACATGAGACTGAGCAAAGTTCTGTCAGCAGGAGACGGGGAGCATTTGAAAATTGTGATGATTGTAGGGACTCGCAGCTCTGTGGGGTTCACGTGGGCCTCCCACAAGTTATTTGCAGCAGGTGAGCTGACTGCAGCAGGGCAGCAGGCTGACAGATGGGTCGCTAAACCCCTGGAGAGCAGGTGGGACTGTTTAATTGGGACTCTCTGGCTCACAGACTACAAAAACAGGCAACTTTCAAAGACCCTGACCCTATGAGATGCAACGAGCTTGCCACAGGTCTGATGCAAAATAAAAGACAAGAACTGTCATTTCGGTCTCCTGAGGCTCAAGCATGTAGGTGTCATTTAAAAAAAAAGAGCACTCAGCCCTCATTATCCATCCTAATTTTTTTGTTATCTGGTAGCAGTTGGTTTTTATCTGTAAAGTTCAGCAGGACCATGATGCAATCTTGTTACAATACTGACCCACAAATGCCTATTGTGCAGTAGTTCCCAAATTCACACCTGTTCTCTGTCTATTCAGCACCTTTAATCCTTTATTGTCTGAACTGCAGCATACTGTACACACACACAGTTTACTTACTGGCTCATTACTGTATCTCCACGCTTAAGCAGATCTTATAATTTTCTCTTTACAGAATGGTTTGCATTCACGACAAAACTAATTTTCTTAATTAATATGTTTATCTTAATATCGTATGTTGGTCTTGTTTTAAAGATGTTTAGATATTTTTACCAGACATTAAGACTAGCTTTGACACTGTAGGCTTAAAATACGTTTATTTTTCGTACCCCACTGGCAAATTGTTGTTCATGTTTTATATATATATATATACTCAAAGATTGTTAGATTATGCTTAAAACAAGAAAAACTGTTTGTCTGTGGGGGAAAAAGTACTTTAGATCTATATTGTAGAAACAAGTTTAATATCTATACAATTCTGCTTCTAAAATGATCTTGTTTTAACGGTGTTTGGAGTATTTTATTCAGTGTTTTATCTCGTTTTGCAGTAAAATCAAGATGATTTTCTACATTTTCTTCCACTGCCAAAGCAAGTAGGGATGGCCTTTTTTTAGTCAGTTTTTCATTTTAATTAATTGATAGAAAAACAAGTACTTTAGTACTCGGGGGGCGGGGTATAAGCGGGGGGCGGGGCATGAGCGGGGGCGGGGTATGAGCGGGGGCGGGGTCTGTGCATCATGACGATAATGGAAAGATTTCAATTAAAACACTGTTACGAAAATGAATGTTGATGAAACTATGACAAGAAAATAACACCGCTTAATTATTAATAATGCAATAATGCAAAAAAAACATCTAAAAGGAAGCGCTGCATGAGGAGAAACTTAAGAGTGAATGCACACTCTATATCACGATGCCTATATGAAATGAATTAAGATATCCTAGATACACAATATAAATGTAATACTGCATTTGCATCTGTCTGCACCAAATGCAAGTAAACATGAACTACATGCTAGTCACAAATATTTGCGGCTTTTGTCTTTGCTTTGAGCACAAAGAAAAGACAATAAAAAATAATGTCTTTTTGTTCTTGGTTTTCTATGCACTTTTACATTGAGTTATATATAACAGTGCAGGTGTATACAGTCATGCACTTAGTGGGCTGACATATATGGTTTGCTGGATACAGGTCTACACATCTGGGGTTGCTGGAAATTTGTGGTTAGCACAATCTGTACCTGCCTCTTTAAATGACACGTAAGGAATGAAGTGTGGTTGATCAATTTACATGTTGGTCTGATAGCTCCTTCACGCCTGAGGCAGTTCTCACCTAGAATAAGAAACAATATACACCAGGCTTCATGCCGTCAAAAATCGGACTTGTGACACTAATTGGCCAAATGGGAGAAGTTATCGACTGATGCAGATCATTTAAAAATACCAAATGTCATCAGATTTACTTGCCTTGTCAATATATCGGTTGACCACTAATTAAGACTGCTTGAGTTTCTATTATAGGAAGTAGTATATGAATTATTAAGAGTCACTGAAGCTGTAGTATTTATTCTAAGCAGGAAATTATCAACAAATGTTTGAAATGTGTGAGATTTCTCCCGAAAAGCTGTATAAAAGTTGCACTTATTATGAATAATGCCAGCAAAGCTGAACCTTGAGTTTGTTAACAAGCGTTTTGTAAGCTTGAAGGGCTTATTTGGAGTCTGTTCACAACTTCTTCTGTGTTCTGATAGGCTCATCACTTGAATGATAAGAAGAATGTTAAATTAAACATCACACATTACAATACGGGCTGTTGGAATATCAAAGCCTGTAAGCCTGTAATGATGGAAGTGGTATACCTGACAGTCTTTGAAGAGGTGAATGTAAAATGCATAATGAAGGCTATGATCTTACAATCAGACTTATTTGCTGTAAGTAATCTTTATATTTTTTAAAGGCCGGAAGACGACAGCCTATTGATTTTTTTTCCCTTCTGCAAAAGCATTAAGCATATTGGAGCAAGTTAATAAGAGAGATTTTTTTTAATCCCAAAACACAATTACAGAAAGGTTTGTGTGTGTGTGTGTGTGTGTTTGTGTGTGTGTTTGTTTGTGTGTGTGTTTGTGTCATCCTGGTGTTTATTCATTCATTTATTCATGTTATGAGGACCAAATCAATGTTGACCTTGTGGGGACATTTTTTGATCCCTATAAGGAAACAAGCTTATAAATTATAGAATGATCTATTTTAAAATAGAATATACAGTTTGTACAGTATGTGGTTCACGAGGACACAAATGTCTATAATTGTGTAAAACAATGTAAACATGGTTTATGGGGACACTTCCTATGTCCTCATAAACCAAATCACTGAAAAAACATACTAAATGATGATTTTATTTTAATTAAAAAAATGCCTGTGTTTCTGTGAGGGTTAGGTTTAGGGTTATAGAATAGAATATACAGTTTGTACAGTATAAAAACAATTACATCTATGGAGAGTCCTCATAAGCTACATATGCCAACATGCGTGTGCGTGTGTGTGGTCCTAGTATTTACTACGTCATGGTTATCAGATTTTTACAGTTTGTAATGGTAATGTACATGTACATAATGTTTTACAGTTGCCTTGCAACCATCCAAAATTGTGAAACTGCATAATACATAAATACATAATACATAAATATCTTGCTGTAATTTGCAGAATGCAATTCAAACACGAACAAAGGCTTTAATTAGCTCAAATCAGAGCTGTGGTTTCTGCTTTCTCACATTTGTATTCACCCCTTTTCTTGCCTCATCAATAATAGCTAAAGGTGAGAATGAAAATTCTCCTCCTCTGACCCAGGAACGTCCCAGGGCAGCTGTGTTATGAGGCCTGCTCCTCAGGTTTCTCTTCAGGCTAATGATACAGAGCCTCTGTATCTCCGTGTGTGAAAGAGAGGGAACCCGTCTTGTCAGTATAAGTGTTACCTGATGTGTTGGGTGATGGAGATGCACTGACATTCATTACACTTAATGCACTCTCCCTCACAGCTACCGATGCTCCACTCTTACCTTAATACCTGCAGGAGGGAAGGAAGCTGTGCCGGCTTTAAAGAAATGACACCAGGGTTCTTCTTTCTTGATGGGGCTTCTGCACACCCTCATGTTGTTCAAAGCTCGTATGTTTATAAGTAAAAACCTTAATGCTTAAATAAGTTGGCACAGTTGGGCTGCTTTTTTTTGTGGAGACCAGCAGGCTCCAAAATAGTCAAAATACACTTAACGTCCTAATGACTCTTGCTCTGTATTCACTGCAAATTAATTTTGCCCACTAACATCATTCCGTTTATTTTTCGTTGCATGTGTTGTCATGCAAATTACACAAATCAGGTAACGGCCCCAAAAAATAGTGCTGAATGGTGTTTTCTTAGCATAGTTCCTCATCTCGCCGGATGATTCTGAGTACAGCAGATTTCAATGAACAACAGCAGCTAATTTAAATACTCCTGGTGTAGTGCTATTCCAGCACATTTAGTGCCTGCTTAAGCTGGATTGCAGGTGGTTCGTAAATAAATAACAATGGGTTCTGTGCCAACTTTGCACGTGTTAAAGTGTAAGCGACATTTGAGAGGTAGGTGAAACCCTTGTTCAGTTGAGAACCATTCCATTAATAAAAAACAAGGTCAATGTGATTTCATTGACATGATAACCAACTAACAATTTGAGGTTGTAAAAACGTTTCCCCAACATTTCCATTAAGTAGCTAAAACGCTAAATGTTATTTTACGTGCTCTAGGAACATTCAAAACATTGTTTAGACATTGCATTAATGTTATTGCTTGTTTATAAGAACGTTATTCAAACACTTAATTTTGTAATGTTTTTGAAACGTTCTGCTAAGAACATTTTTGATAACTGAGAGAATTTTTAGAGAACGTTCAGCCAACATTATGAGAACAGTCTATAATAACTGGGTGGTGAGACAACAGACTTCATTATTGGATGATATATCTCTAACATGAGCCTAGTCTACTTCGAGTGAATCTGTAATTTTGAGAGTAGTTATTTGATACCTACATCTTTCATTTTAGGGACCTAGTCATTTTTTTAGCCCTGACTAATCAGACTGGAATGGCTCTTCTTTATATTGCGATGTGAAGGCTACTATGAATAAATTGTAGAGGAATTGCTGTCTATCAGCAGTGTGGCAGTGAATTTTATGTTTCTACACTTGGCAGTGCATCACAGTCTGTGTTCTCTAATCAGGTTTCTTCAGCGACGGTCTTCAGTGTGAAGGTGCGTCTGTGTGTTAAAGAGAGAGGAGCGAGAAAGCAAAGAGACATAAAACACAGAAAGCCGTTTTGTTCTAGAATTATAGGCTTGCAGATGTTTCAGCGAAGTGGAAGGAGAGCCCGACATGAGGCATATGTAGAACAGTTAGTTTCTTACTGATCCTTTTATGGTAAATCAAACATTGGATTTTATAGGTTCACATGTGTTTTCTTTATGTATTTTTCCTCATTAAAAAAACACATGGGACATTTCTGTACCAGTACAATAGTGCGGATGTTTCACATCAGGGACCGGAATTGTGTGTTTGCAGCAGAATTGTTTTTCTGTCTTCCCCACATAACTGTTTGACATACTGAAGGGAATTTGTCACTCTAACTAGCTCTACAATTATATGAATAACCAGCCAGTGTTCATATGAATATACAGTATGAATAACCCGTTCGTGTCCCACAGGGGGTTACTGTACGTTTACAAATCGAGCAGTTCTTGGTTCAGTTCGAGTCTGACATGAATGAAAGTGTGATGACTTAATTCAGATAATTTAGTCACCACTTTAAAATATTCAGTGAATCATTCGTTACAATTATTCATCACAAATTATTTCATATTTCTGAAAGCTTCTCTCACCAAGACTAATTCCTTGGGTGCATGCAATACAGTTTGTTGCGATTCAGATTTGAACCCATTTATGGAACAAAGTGGCTTTGTTAAACAGTTAATTAATAACAAGTGAACGATGTACATACACAGTTAGTCACAAAATATGTGAACATACCGCAAACCACTGCAGCACCTTCGTCTCAAAACAATATCTGTATTGTTTGTTGTTTATCTATTGTCCCTTTGTTGTTTGGGTTTTGGGGTGAGCGGTATGATCAAAATAATTTTACATGTATAAAAAAACGTATACCCAATGTGTCACCCAGCAGACATCTTAAACAACAGATATTAGCTCTTCTATGTGTGCATGTCCTTGCCAGCAGCAATGGCGATGACTGTTTTTCTTCCCATAATCTTCATATTCAAGGTGGCGTGGGAAACCCCATTGTGTTTAGTTTACTATATTTGAGACGAAGTGACCCTAAGGTAACTGCTGTCTGTCCTTTTACAAACTCCTTTAAATCACATCCTGCGCCCATTATTGTAAGGAGCTCCACAATAAACTGAGGCCGTGACTTTTATAGCTTATATAACAGGAAGGCAGTTGGGTGGGATATAAATCCATTATGAGCCAGCTAAAATATCTCTATTATTTTGGGGTGTAAGCATACGTTCCTGTGTCCTGTACTGAAGAGCAGATCCAAAGCAGTCAGCATTTTCCGCGAGCGGAACGGCTTAGACAGGAGGGAGATGGGAGCAGGAGATAATGGGATGTTGTTTAATTCATTTGTGTGGATGCTGACCACAGTTTGTTTGGATTTATTTTCTCTTGTTTACAATGAAAGCTGCAAACTCAAAAAGAGTTTAGGCGGTAATTAATTCCCCCTAGACGGGATCTGTCTCGTCTGAAGGGAGGGGGAGGGCTCTAAATGGCTGAGATGTTCTTTAAATATCATTATACATTTTTAAAATGTTTTCAGTCTTCATTAACAAGATCTCAATTTTATGATAATTATAGTAATTATTTCACTCATATATACTATGTATACTATGTAAGCATATATTGCAATTATAAGCATATATACACATACATGTGGGTATATATATATATATGTAATATGTGTGTGTGTGTGTGTGTGTATACAAAATAGCAATATAAACAGTTATATTTAGTTGCAGCTTTTAGTTTTCCTGCACATCATCTGTTAAGGTGCAGTAGGTTCCTTATATACAGTAGGTAATAATGTAGGACAGGAAGTGCAGTGTACAGCATAAGAGATATTAAAGGCTTGTCTTGACTGCATTGTGAAACTCTCAGTATTGCAAGGCATTTCAGGTAAAATTTTAAATGTGTGAACTGTTAATTTCAAATCAATGCTTGTTGATTTAAAGGTGTTTTTTTCATTCATATAACACTCCTGTCAAATCATTGGCCTAAAAATCAGTTTATTTCTACATGGAACAGGTCGCCTCATGTGGTCAAAACAGACATATTAGGATCATATGACCTGTCAAATACTGCTCATTTTATATATGTATGTATATATATGTGTATATATATATGTGTGTGTGTATATATATATATATATATATATATATATATATATATGTGTGTGTGTGTGTGTGTATATATATATTGCACATCTGCAGTGCCGCTGGTAATAGCTTTTATGTAAAGTAGATTCAATGCTGATATTTTTTATTTTACGTCTAAGACGACTGTCATATCTGCACAACATAAAAAAATACAGAGTGCACATTTAACAGTCTTTCTAAACAGAAGATCAGTCTCGTGGTCTGCTAGGACCCCCACACCATTAAAGTTCAAACTGTCATTGTCATTTCAAACTCCCTGCCTTGTTATAAACCCCCACTC
>JAZGTI010005683.1:0-24942 GCA_036877585.1 Botia kubotai
TACAATAAGTCAAGCAGAGATCTTTTATCTTTAACCAGAAAAGATCTCCACCCTCATTTAAGGGGTCAGAACTCAACCCTACAGATCTCACAAGCCTCATTTTTCATAACTGAACACCCCCCTGAGTACAGTTAGAAGTTTATTCAGTGCTGGATTTTCAGCAGTACACCTCATACTGCTGATTCACTTCAGAGGTCCCTGAGACACTGATTACACAGGATCAACAGAGACGAGACCTTTGCAAGTCCTCCAACTGACAACACAGACTCCTCTGGCTCGTTTGCAAAGCTTACACCAGCGGGTTTCTGCACCAGCATGACATCTCCAGTCAAAACCTTATCTCACCCTTATCTCATCCTCACACTGCTGGAAATCCAGCTTAAAGGGATAGATGTGTTTTAAAACATGCTGGCTGGTTTGTTGCTGGTCTGAAATCATGTACGTGCTCTCCAGTTTTAGGTTGTAGGAACATTTCCCTAATGTTTCCATTAAGTAACAAAAACATTAAAATGTTATCTTAAAAGTTATCTAGGAATGTTGAAAACATCCATTTTTTTAACCCAGCTATTGCTTGGTTAGAAGAACATTATTCAAACATTTTTTCCGCTAACAACTTAAGATAACATTTTTGAGACATATGATATATAACATTAAACGTTCTACTTATGTTAATGCATAAACGTTTTCGGAACATTCCGAGAACATACCTTGTTAACTGGGTTAGGTGGGTCTCTAGTGGTTGGTAACCACCTCAACCAGCTTGGGTCAGCTAATGACCAACTACAAGCTAGCTGCATGTTCCAAAACAAACGTAAGATATTTAGCTGTCCATCGGTGACAGCAGACGTAGCTTGTTTAACCCACATCATGGGGCTATTAGAAATGTAATCAACTCATCACAAGCTTCATAATGGCATTTTCACAGAAGAACTGGGTCAAAAGTTCAGAAAGTTCTCCTTCAGAGACACTTTTGTGGAGATACGCTTGGATCGGGTCAAGCATGTGTGGAAGGAAAGCAGAAGAATGCGTGTGAATTGCACCAGAGGGAGTCATTAAATTCAGGTCATGTGATGCTCACCATCAGTCCAAAAACTATTGGCACTCTTACAACACTTTGCTCTAATATTCACTTGGGAGATGAGTCACATGATTTTGGATCTTTGAATACAAGCCCAGGAGGAACCATGGAGCATAACAACTAAAAGCAGAGGATGTTCTCAACATAAAACATAAAGATCACTTACAAACCTTTAAACTCGCTTGGCGATGGAACTGTTTTCTTAGCTGTGTCAACATACTTCCTGTTGAAACAGGAAGTTTGGGTGTGACATATTAAATAGCCAATAGGCTTTAGCTAAATTACATTTATGAACATGATTGGCTACTTGTTAATGTTATTCAGAAGCAGGTGTTGTGGGGGGGTTCTCATTTTTTTCATCTGAGGAAGAAAAGAGACTTAAATAAGACAAACAGTCAAGTGAAATGAATATATATCTGCTGAAAATGAACATTGTTATCATTTAAAAGTTAACTGCCATATAGATGCCCTCAAAGTTAGCACACATTTAGGACCAAATCCTAAAAAACTCCATTTCTGGTTTTTCAGGAGTCTGTACGGAGGGTGTGGTTTTATTCCCAGAATGAGGCCGTGTAATCTGATTGGTCTGGAAGTCCTTCGCTACATGTCCAACTGATCTTGTTTATTTGTATCTGTTGGGAAATAAACCTGCTTTATTGTGGTCCAGAGTCGCTGTTTCAGCTCAACGACTTCTTCAGTGTCTCATTGCATGACCTGCCAGCTAGAGAAACTTACACTGGCCTCTGTTGACTTGTAAATAATGACTCCGCTCTGATGCATGAAATCCAGTGTCTGTATTTTTATTGTTGTGCTCGTTTAATCGCACTGGTTTCCTATTTCGATGTTTCCATGCACAGCCTATTTTATTGTTCCTTGTACTTTTGAAAACAATAGTCATATAGCTGTTTAAGAGTCATGTGTTTCGAACTGTGTTTTGAACTCTGTTTTGATCTGTACTGCCACCAACACAATGAAAACTCGTCACATCTTGTGTTGTTCTGGAATGTTGTTGAATCTTGAAACTCTTTTTGTTGGGTTGTATTTGGCTGTTGGTGAAAATCTTCAACTGTTCTAAACTGATGACAAACCACCTATAGACAGCAGCTGTGATCAGACCAATTTCTTTATATTCAGCAGTATGAGATTAATTAAAGGGGGATTTATTGACGACTGTATTATAACTGTTCCATCACATTTTGCTCTGACACATTTCACCATGACAACAGTCTCTGCCGGGCAGCATTTCCCAGCTGTCCCTTTAACACACTCAGTTAACGTGCCACAATAACTGTGTGAGTGCCGAACATTAAATTAAAGAAACTTCAGCCGTGCTCTTTATTGGCTGTGGCACCTTGCGAGTGTTTAAAGCCTCAACACGGCACATTTCCTGCCCCTCCTTTACCACACCATCTGGTTTTTGGGTACTTCCAACTCATACAATGACTGTAATATGATTTCCACCGCCCTGCCCTGGCCCAGAGCAGCCCACAGCTGTAGAATCGGCCCTTGACCCCTTTCCTTAACACACAGAATCCCATCTGGACCCCGTTAGCTGTACTTGCTCCTCAGTCTGGGCTTCTCCACGCGAGGCGCTGAAAGTCAGCCACAGATGAACACTCAGCACAAATCCAAGACCTTCCTCTGCATACCACACTTTCATTTTTCTCTAATCGTGCCTGGAGGAGCCTGTGGTTATAGTTTCACATTTAGAAACGCCTTCACTGGCTCCATACTGGCTCCATACTGGCTCACGTGTGGCCACTGTTTGGATAAAAAATGGCACACAAAAAAGTTAAAAACTGGGATTTAGGGCCTTAATTTGGATGCTGTATCTACAGACATTGTGTTACATAATATTTATCTTAGTTCAGCCGTGCAAGTTCAGGGTATTAATTGTGATTCCAATGGAAAAGAATAAATGAAATATAGGGTACAGAATAAATGCTAACATACACACTGTTTGAAAGTATAATATAGATAACACACTGTATAATTCACTACATCCAACAGCAACAGTAGTGCGCAGCGGATGCTCCGGACACAAAATGATGCTTTTTGTTTGTTCAATCGAATACTTTGGTCTAAAGAAACATTGTTTCGTTTCACTATGTACTTGTATATGGTCGGAATGACAATAAACTCCACTTGTAACTTGTAACTTGTGTAAGGTCAATCTGTAACTTTCGCCTCTCTATCGCCATCTCTGTTCCAAACATACAATTACAAGTTACTTGTGGAGTTATTTTCTTAAAGTGGATGAGATTTTGTTGCCACTTTAATTTGATTCAGCTTTATTAGACTCATTTTTAATGAATCTGAGTTTTTAATAAGATTAATTATTCCAGGTATTCCCAGCTGATTTGTTATGTTTGATAAAAGCCTTTATTCTGCATTTTAGTTATTTTAGTTACTATTTCAAACCTAGTTAAGCCATTTTTAAACCAGTCTTGTGTGCTGTTACTGTCAAAAAGAGTTTTTGCTTTTCACAATAAATCAAGCTGTTCTCGTTGCCAAAACTCCTGAACTGATGGTGATTGTTTTGAGCGAAGTATTTCCTCCTCCATGTGGTTTTAATAAAGAGTCTTTGAGTGTCATGACATCCATATAAAGATGCTGTGTTCATGTTTCAGCTGACTTTATTTATGCAGCGCAGATTAAATTATATTATTTAATTTAAGAGAAACAAACAAAAAGCCCTAACTGTTTGATATCTCATAGCTAATGCATTTGTAGACCAGAAGTGGGACTGTTTTTATAATCACAAGTCATTCTGGTTCTGTAATTTGATTGGTCAAATGATGTTCCAAGAGTGCTGATAATGATTTCGGGGATGTGATTTTTTTTACCTTTGTGGTAAATAACCACATACCTTGTGATAATAATCACAATATTGATCCTTTGGTTTACTGGAACACACACACTCGACTGATACACAGAAAACACATGATCATTTTTTAAATGGAATGTTTAGGAGACTTTTTTAAACCTTTATTTTGCCCTTCAACTTTAATTCACTGTGAACTATTTAGATCTGCGTCACAGTGAAAGTATTTAGACCGCACACTAAAACAAGCCCCTAAAATTAGCTGTGAAGTCAACACAGTCATGTGACTGCCTAGACGTTTTTGACACAATCTTTTTTTTTTACCATTGCATATACTGTAAAAACAATACAATTTCCTGCTTTAATCGTACATGTCGTAAAAGATTAATAGCATATCATCATAAGTATAAAAGACACAAACATTCCCCAATAATCAATTCCCCAGTTTCCATAATATAATAATGTCATAATTCATACTGTCTGGAGAATTGTCATGGCGTCAGATTTAATTAAACGCACACAAATGCGCTTCACAGTTTTTAGCACAAAATCGTCATGCGTATAATGCATCTTCTCACATGGATCAGACATTTTATTAAATATGTAAGTGAGAAAATGTTTGCATGAAATGTATTCCGCATGCAGGAAAAGAAACTGGCCCGGACATTTGGCACTTAACATCTGGCGCAGTTTATTCTGGCAACTCGTCTGTTGTTCAGGAGAGGAAAACATGACACCCTTCAGCTTTTCATTTTTTAATTTCAAATTTAAAGCACATGAAGTATGTGCTGTCCTTTTTTTTGTGTGTCGTGGATGAGCTGCGTTTTGTTTTGACTCTAGACCTGCACTGTATTTCCTACAATCCATGTCATTCTGAGACTGTCAGCTCTGTTGAATCTGATGTCTTCGTTGGAGAGCAGCTCTTACACAAGGTGAGGTCAGAACTCAAAATCTCCAACAGAGATGTAAAAACACATTACTGTAAGCTGGCCCTTTTTTAATGATTTACAGTCTTTAAGAGAACTGCATGAATACTGATATCAGGCATGTTAGCATTTATGCTTCTGATCTTTAAACTTTGGAATAATCAAATTCTTATGTTGATAATCATTTTTTTTACTAGTATTCTTTGACTTTAAACTTCTCTGTATGAGCGAAGAGAACTTGCTTTGCCAAAATGTTAAACAAACATGTTCCCCTTCTATTTATTGTTCCTATAAAACCCTACTGTTACTGTTGTGCAACAGTGATTAAACTATATGCTCACACCCCTCATTAAGATACAATAAAGGAGCCTTCGAATGCAGCCAAACAACCAATGCATACAATTACACCTGTTCAAATGATCTATATTTACATACTGAGAATCATACAAACAGTTACATTTATCACTGTTCATTGTTAATGAATGCATAAATGTGTCCGTACAGTTCACAGTATTCAATGCAATGCCAGTAACTGTAAAATGATGACATCACTTTCGTACCATGTGTTTTATAGTCTTGTGCTATTTACTGTAGATGCCTGGAAATATTTAGTACACAAACTCACACATACAAAAAAAGGTATAACCAGAGTACCTGCTCTGAATGTTTTATGATTATGACGCAAATACAAAATGGATGCTGCCGCACAACGTTTACTTTTGCAGGAGCAATAAAGCGCCATCAGATCTTTACAAAAAATGCTGCTGGAACGCATTAACAACAGTGCATTGTATTACACTAAGGATCACTACAACATTTGTTCTTGGTATCTACAATTAATAGCTTTTTTAGTCAGTCAATGCTAACCTGTCATCGTTACGTAATCAAATGATTACTGTCAGAAAATTTTCTTCAGTTTGACAGCCAATGGGTGGTACTGCCTACAAGCCATGGTTTCAATACCTGCCTGGCTCAGAAACCATCGAAGAAATTAAGTGACATTATGGTGAAGTGATGGCCAAGTATGTTGGTCCATACTTTGAATTTGTCCTCCACATTTAAACCATCCAGGTAGTGCACACACATTGAAGTACTAAGTTGTGAACACAGTGGGCAGCACTGTGGCATCCGGGGAGCAATTGGAGGTAAGGTCTTACTCGAGTGGTTAAGAATAAAAGTCTGCCTCTTTAACCAGTAGTGCCCGTCGTTGATACAGCAACACCATGCAAACATTTATTAGGGAGCTAATCGCTATTCACATGTCCAGAACGGTAGTCAGTGTATCAACATATGGGAAAAAATATTCACCCAGTTTTATGAATTCTGGGCAGATTCCCCTGGTGTTCCAGGTGGTCCAGGGGGCCCTGGGGGGCCCTGAGGTCCCAGCATTCCTGTCGGTCCTGGAAGGCCATGTACCCCTGGGAGTCCCGCTGGGCCCCGGATTCCTGCTTGTCCTCTGGGTCCAGGAACTCCCTCCTTGCCAGGAACACCCATATCACCCTTCTGTCCCTGTTCACCACGAGGTCCTGATGATCCTAAAGATCCCTTTTCACCTTTAAGTCCTGGTGCCCCTTTCATCCCTGCAACTCCTGGCACACCTGGATCACCCTTAATTCCCACAAGCCCCCTTGGCCCTTGAGAGCCACGATTTCCTACAAGTCCTCGGTCTCCTTTGACGCCCGTAAGGCCTACAGGTCCTTTGGCTCCTGGTTCTCCCCTGTTTCCCTTTGGACCTGGTGGACCAGGCAGACCTGTAAGTAGAAATCACAAATGAGATCTCATTAATCTTTTCTGTTGCTTCTCCTAGCCACCAAAAGAAATAAGAATGGAGACTGGTATTTCCTGCTTCCCACATTTTTCTCACGAGAAACAGAATGAAGTAATGTTTTGTGTATCTTCTCTAGAGCTTTAAAAGAGATCTAAACAATATCTCAAACTGGGCAGAGATTTGCCCAGCCACCATCATCTGCCACCCAAGGTCGATGAATTAAAAAATTTCTTATAAATGTTTTTCAAAGTCAATTTTTAGAAGAAACATCGGAGAGAAAATTAATACAGTTTCCTGAGCGATAAACCTCAGCATATCTAAGCATGAAAATGTTCTCTGGGATCAAACAATACAAGAATATCAACAGTAAATCAATTTTATATGGTAGATGCTACAGGTAGCACATAACCTTTCAAAATAGTGAAGTTCTGGATCAGCTGTGAATGACGGGTGTCTACCAGCTTCATCTCCTCCATGACCATGGAAAGGTTCCTCACATCAGAATCAAGGCGTACACTCAGCATCATGTACTGCGTTCTAAGCGTGTCAGCCAGATGAAGAAGCAGCAGTACTGTGTTGTTCATGTTCTGCAAATCTTCTGTGTGGCTACCCAGTCTGGACTGACATGATGAACTCTCGATGTTGATGTATTTGTACATGCTCTGAACATGGCTGATGGTTGCATTGATGCTGGATGAGATTGTGTCGATCTCCATTTTGATGGAATCCATTCTTGCATCCAGGGTCAAAAATCGCTCCCTGGTACGGTTCACATAGTACTTTGCGTGATACTGATGGTCATGCATGTTCTCCTCGTGTTCATCAATGTAAGAAGAGACATTGTCCAGTTGCATCTGAAGGTTCAAGACCTGCAGAGTTAGGTCATGTATCATGTCCAAGCTCATACTGATTTGCTGGTGTGTAGCAGGGATGCCACTTTGTATCAATCTTACAGTGTCTGTGGTTGTGCTGGTGTCGGATTTTAGCACTGTTAAAACTCTGCTGTAGTTCTGCCAGTCTGCTGTTATCTTCTGCAGCACTAAGGTCTCCTCTTCTGCTTTCCTTTGAAGAGCACCTATCCACAATGCACTAAGAGCAACAGTTGTGTTGACTTGTTGCATAGTGGCCTTCAAATCATACTGATCATCTGCAAGGGTTTTCATTCCTTGATCAGTTTCGTTGATGACAACCTGCCAACCTGTCACCTGATCCAGGTAATGGTTTAGAGACTGGTCTATACGTTTGATGGTGATTCCAAAGGCCTGAAGATCTCTCGCTATTCTGTTGCTGGATTGCGTTAGACTTTGCTGAGATTGGGTGGTCTGGTCCAACTGCTGCTCCTGATCTTGAACCTTCTTCTGGATCTCCTCAAACTCCCTTTTCAACCTGGTAATCTCCACTTGGAATTGTGCAGCATCTATGCAGCTGGAATAGTTGTCGGCTGTGCTGAAATCTGTAAAAGAAACCGTCAGTCTTCTAACAGCTGATACAAAATATGCAGTAAAGTTAACTGCAGGAAAATTCTGTTGTTATGAAAGGCTGAGTAGTCAATGTATGCACAGCTGTGTTCTAGGTTATTGTTTTGGTATTATGATTCCTCAAGAGGTTTTGTTGGGCTTACAAACCACAGGAAGTGAACTGTGAGATAAGATAAATAAATTAGATGCATCTAGCAAACCTAATTTAAACAGAAGCAACCATGTGAGAATTTTTTTTTTGCAGTTTTACAAATTAGGATTGGAGGCTCTTTACGATCTTGAAAATAGATTGTAAAATATAAAGTCTTACCTTTTATACTCTCCTCGACTTTGGAAATCTTTTTGTGGTAAAATGATTCGTCTTCGGATAAGGTGTCAACTCTCCTAAAGACTACCAAGGCAATCACATTAAAAATCAACATTTAGAGATTAAGGTGATGTGAAACACCAAACAAACAAAAAACACCAGAACTGAGCTGCTGCATGCAAATTTGAAATATAAAAAAAATCAGCAGAATTACATAACAGTTGTGATATGTCAGGAATCCTTTTAGAATCTTTACAGATTAAGACGTAATCTTGGACTTCAGGGACTGGTTAAATGTGTAATAGCCTGTTGTTTGTGGTTGTAACTTACAGTTTTACTGTTTTCAACAGGTGCTGAAAGGAAATCTTTAATATTTCTCCGTCCCGTATTACTTAACATGCTACTGGCATTGCTTTCGCAAAATGAACAGAAAACAGATCAGGCTGTAAACAGGGCTAATCAGTGATGTGTTTGAGTGTCATGAACTTACCAAGAGATGCCAAGACAGCCACGGCAACGATGAGCAAAGCAAGAAAGCCATACAGCATTTTGACGGCCAGCTGGAGAGAATGTGACTGCTGGCATTTCATACATCCACCTCTTGTCCTTCCTGTAGACACGAAAATACCAAAACGATGAAATTGCAATAACAAAAAACATAACTGTGTGAAATGGTGCAGTTGTCTCATTTATAGCACCAAAGATGAATTGTTCAATTTTTTTCTAACCCCGTAAATGAGGATATTCTTGCTCTTCTCCAGTTAATTCCTCTTCTGCAATGAGAGATTGTACAAAACATGAAGACGTCATGACTGCAACATGCATCATACTTAAATCATAATCTTTGTAAATCATTGCTCATTGTTTTGGCCAATCAGAGTTTCCTCTGGGACTCATCCTCATCCCGGCTGCACGGAATAAAAACGCTGTACCATCATATTCACAACGTGTTCTCAGACTTTAAAGGCGGGAGGTTATAGGTGGGCAGCCAGATTCATTGCAGGGTTTACTGTACATATTACTGTACACGTTTTACAAACACATAACAGAGTATTAGCACGTACCAGTGAAAAGCTGGTTCTCGTAGCCACAATAGCTGTCTGTAAAAAAATAAGAGAAAAGCAAGTTGATGTATGTGTTTGCAAATTAAGGTCAACAGAATGAACCACAAAACTTATCTTGGGGAATGATGCATACAATTTATCTCCAAAATCATAAATCATAAACTTAAGCCAAATTACTGTAACTGTCTTTAAGACACAAAACAGTCTCCTTAGACACGTGATACTTGATGAGATCATTGCTGGAAAACAAATTATTAGCACAGTTACATTATATGGGTGAGGGAAGTGGATTTTTTTTTACAAAATGTGATGCGTTGCTTGGGAATATTTTGTGTGTCAGACACGCACTTAACATACGCCAGAGGGTTCAGCAGCCCATGCTGAGTGTGTTTTCAATGGCGGTCTGTTTTAGCCAAATTCTTAATTCAATGTAATTGCATAATGTGTATCCAAAGTATTTTTGCAATGAAATCATGTGTTACCAACTCTTTGCTAAAGCAAATATATGACCACTTCCAACCTCAAAAAACAAAATAATATTGAAAATGTCAGAACGCAGTAGACCAAGTCATTGGCTGGCCGCTATACCAATAGAAAGTTGGCCAGATACAGGTGCGAAACAACACAGCTGTTCTGCCCAGGTGCCAGAATAAAGGTACAGAAAAAAACCTGTGAACAGAATGGAGGAAAAACTGCTTTAACATTGAGTTTAACAAGAAGAAGAATAATATTCCCTTTCCGCTGGAATCTAATGAAGATTCCACTGTAATCTTCAGTGTCTTGTCAGGTACTATTAAGACAGCATTGGTCCAAAGACAAACATTCAAAAGAACAACCATCAGAACAACAAGAAAACTATCCAAAAAAAAACAAAGTTGATGACGACTGAGAAGGCAGCACAGAATGGAAGTCCTATCACTGGATAGAAATTTGGGTTCCATCTCAGATACTTGAGCACCAAAATCAAAATGTATTCAGTGGTGTCCAGTGGTTATAAATGCATGGGAAAAAATGGTAACAGAGAGAGCACACAAGAAGACTGAAAATGTAGAGGCGTCTCTTTGCAAGGCTACAATCTAACAAGGTGTGGATCATCACAGCTTCACTGGAGAACAACCCAAGTGTGCTTGGAAAAACTGGGATGGAAAGGCAAGAACACAAGGGAATAAAAGGGAACAGAGATGGAGAGGCGCAGCTATTTGTCTGAGAAGCTGAAATAAGAAGTTGAGGAGCAACCTAGACTAAAAAAACAGTGACTCAACAGTTCTACATCCTGCAGATGGAGTTCACTGAGTTGGTACTAAGCACAGAATTATTACTGGAGTTATGCCAATCACCAGCACCAGTGCTGGCAAATCTCTGCTCCTTTTAGTTGACGTTATTTTTCAGGAAAAGTTTTGTAGGCGTATGATAAAATAACACAACACAGCCGCTTAGGTAGGGTCCCCATTTGCACCTGCTTCACTTTCTGTTTGTTTTATATGTAGCTCAATTGGGCTGTATTTTTTAAACCCTGGCCATGACTTTGGAGTGAAGCCTTGCAATCCAGATAAGTTAAGCTCATGTTTTGAGGTGAGATTGTTCATACGTATTTCTCAAACAGCTGAGGTCAGGTCTTCTGGAAGCACAGTGCAAGAGGAGACTAAAGCACGGTGAGGAAATGAAGGGTGGTGGTTGGGGAGGGGTTTAACTAACGTTTCCCTAACATTTCTATTAAGCACCCAAAAATGTTTAAAATGTTTTTTAAAGGTTCTAGGACTGTTCAAAACGTCCAATTTTTGGATTTTGTTTTACTGTTACTGCTTGCTTATAAGAACATTCAGACATTTATTAGTTTGATCATGTTTTCACGTTTCAACGTTCCACTAACTACTCAAGAATAATGTTTTTGATACGCATATCCAAGCTCAAAAACACCAACACACAGGAAACAGTAATCCTGGTATTATGTGACCAGTTGAATGTAGTGAGCAAAAACAAGAATGCTTGAACCGTGAGCTGGGAAGCAGAGATGTTGGGCAGGGTCCTTCCAAAACCACAGAGACTCCAGCCACAACTAATAAAGATAAGTGTCTCCAATTCTTTACATGCATTTTAAAACTGACATGCGGTTTCCACTCGAAACAATAATATGCAGAAAATGCGCCGATGTACAATGCGAATCTAAAGCCCAATGAAAAATCATTGAAAGCATTTTTGCACTTATAGCCTTTAAGTGTACTTGTAATTTGAAAACGAAGGAGTTAAAAACTGGAAGTGAACTTCAGATCTCCACCCTCGGAATATCCACATGGATGTTTACTGTCACACGTGGCTTGTCTTAATTCCATTAAAGGATGCTGTTTGGTATGTTTTACTGCTTGTTTGTTGTTGCCAGATTGTTCAAAGACGCCCCTATTAGGCTGTAACAAGGCACAAACTTGCTTTCTGTATTCAATTAGAGTTATAAACAAATGTGACTAGCAAATGTGTTATCATTAAACCTGATGCACTTCAGATATAATCAGAATAACTTAAAATGCATTCGTTTGCAATAAGAAAATGAGAAGAGCGAAAGAACTGAAAAGCCAAGGATTTTAGATAATCGAGGTCAGAACCTGTGAAAATAGCAGAAGGAAATACATGCACGTGTGGCTTCCACTGGATCCACACCTGCCGCACGCAACAAGAATGAACACAGGCCATATATCTCACGCCACATCAGGAACGCATTAGCAAACCTGCTCTTTTGGGACTCTTGGGTTATGCATTAAAAGACAAATCCATGACCTTCATCTCGGCCCAGTTTCTCATAGAAATCATCACCCAAGGATAGAAATCCATGTTTCATTTGTCTTCAAAAGAATCCACTTGCCTTATAGCAAAACACTTGGAAATATTGTTTTGCACAAGATAACCTAAAATTCAAGCTGAGAGTGTGAGGTGAAGGCGTGATGTATTTTGTTGTCCAAGTATCAGAAAGACAGTCCTGCATTCAACATCAACAGTGTCCTGCCCCCTCTCTCTCTCTCTCTGGACCTTGCAGTCTAAAATATTAGCTGTCAGCAACACTTTAAGCTCTGCAGATAATTATGTGTGTTCTTGTGTAGCAAAACACAACACCTTTGATAAAGTAGAAGCTTTCCTCACCTTTCATGTTGACTCTGTAAAGCTGCTTCAGAAAGAGCTGCAGAAGATCAGGTGGAAAACTTGAGACTCGAGGGCTTACAAAAAATCTTTTGGCACCTGTTTGAAAACACAAGCTGGGGACGATCTCAGGGGCCAATCAGAATCCAGAGGTACAATCAGCACAATCACAAAGAATCATTCTGGTTTGAACAGAACAGACTAATGCCTACAAATACTGAAGGTCCGAACATGGTGTCTGTGGAGGAACCCTCAAAACATGCTGCTCCAGAAGCAGAGGAGACTCGCACCTCAGACAGTTACCGTGTGTAGTATTGGGAAACATGAGGGAGTGACTGTTTCTGTGTGGAAGTGGGAGGGGCTACATGAGGAGGAGGTTGGATGGTGCATGAATATCACAGAGTCGGTCATCAGAACTGGTGTAATTGTTAACAAATGTCTGGCATTGGAGCAAACATGCACCTTCATCTTCTGGGGTCAGTGTTGATGGACATTAAAATGTCTTCAGATGTTTGCTCTGTGGGACATTAAAAGGACGCAACGTTCTCCGACATTCTTGAAGATAAATAGCTTTACAGACACACACTTTAAGCACGTTGCTTTAATTAAAGAAGTGTGTTTAAAAGTGGGTTTTAGTCTTGGATACATTTTAAACAATCCATAGGCTCAAAGGATCAGAATTCACACTAATAAGTGTCATTTACTGATCTCTCTCTCTCTCTCTGTTCATAGAACATAAAAGATGCTTCACAATGTGAAAAGTATGGTATGACAAAATTAATAGTTCATAAACATTACATACATTCAATAAAATGTGACTCTTTACCCGAGAATCAATGCCATTTGAGAATCATGTTTACACACACACACACACACACTTTTTACACCTTATGGGGACTTTATACAGACATAATGACTTTTATACTGTACAAACTGTACTGCTTTTATACTGTACAAACTGTACTGTCCCCACAATGTAGGTGTGTGTGATTTTTTCCATCCTCATGCAGACATGTGGTCCCCAAAGTGGTAGAAAAACAAGAACACACACACACACACACACACTCTCTGCTTGTATCTCTGATGTGGGTTCATGGTGCATTTAGTATCAAAGCATAGCTGATTAATTAAAACCATCTCAAACCAGTATCACTGTCTGATATGTATTAGTCACGGGTAAAATAATATTAATCATGACCACAAGTACAATGACATCATTCCCATCATTCTCTGAATGTTGGCTAGCGTTCTTTGAACGTTTTCTCAAAAGGTATTCCTACGTTGTAAGTGTAACGTTTTAAAAATGTTACAGAATTCAAATAATGTTCTTATAACCAAGCAATAACGTTAATACCTCTAAAAACTATTAAAACTACTACTAAAATTTTTTTTTAAAACTTTTCGGTACTTAATAAAATCGCTGGGATAGAATTACACAGTTAACGTATTATTAAGTGAGAAAGTTCACATTAGGACAGATGATTCTGGGAATTCTGTGTCCCATATCAACGTTTTGCAATCGGGGATCTCCAGATTGCATTCCAGTAAAAGAAGAGTTAAGCGAGTGTTTGTTCTCATGTCCATGTTGACCTCTGCTCCACCTCCAGATCGTCTCATGTCTATTACTGCTGTTCCGGGATCAGCTAAGAGAACAAAACAAGAGAACAAAGGAAAAGAGAACGTGACCGAATGCGTCGCCTGACAAGACGCATAATCTTCACTGGATGAGGCAAATTGAATGAACGTGCCGTGATGTTTTGAGAATTCTTCGGACGTTCCTCAGACTTTGACATGGTTTTCAGAAGTAGTTCCACATTCTGAAATAAATATCTGAGGAAACAGAAACACCACAACAACATGATTCAAAATAAAGACATCTAGCATATGTGCTTCCCCATGACAAGGAATTTTAAATGTTGGTTAACATTCTCTAAAAGTTATCTGAAAGTTCTCAAAAAATGTTTTTGCAGTAAATTAGTATATCTCACATATCAAACATATTATGAAGTGGTTAGTGGAACATTTTAAAAATGTTACAGAATTAAAAAATGTTTAAATAACGTTCTTATAACCAAGCAATTGGACATTTTGAACATTCCCAGAACTTTCAAAACAACATTTTTGACATTTCTGTTACTTAATGGAAACATTACGGAAACACCTAAAATGGTTAGCTGGGTTTGCTTAATAACAATAAACGATAAACAATGTGCCATTGCACTGCCTTTGGTCTTATTTGCCTTTGAGTGTGTGAAAGGTGGTTTGCTCTCATAAAAAAACACAGGCTCTATAAATAAAGGTGGAAGTTTACGTTTTCACTATTTCTTTTTGCTTCATTGTTAATATTAGTGCAGATGGAGAACCACACGCTTATAATAAATAAACAGATGAAGTCTCAGGAGACCGATTATGTGTTATATGGAAAAGCGTCGACATGCTAATAAATATCATCCGACGTTGCGCAATGCAAAACGTCGTGCAAATATGCGATATATATTGAGACAGTTACGCTGAAACAAATCAACACGTGCATTCTTGTTGCATAAAAATCTGGAGGTGACGATGAGAGAAATTCTTCTGTTAATCGCCTAAACACACCTACAAATGCGGTGAAGTTTAGCGTGCAGCTAATTACTTTAAACCCCAGCTTTGATCTGGTTGTCAGAACGGCAAATACTGCCAAGCAGACTAGTTTAATAGAACCATCCAACAGGAACCATCTGGAACTTCATGTACTTTAATGGATTAGGATGGCTTTACTGGTAAATATGTAATAGAAGATATACAGAACTGACACTTACAGCGTTATATAGCACAAGTACATGACGACATATTATGTAAATAAACAGGCTGTTTTTCTTCTCCGTTTTCAGAATATGCAAACAACGTTCTGCGCAGCTGAATACAATATAAATACAGAATGTCTTTTCAACAGGCTGTTGTGCATTTTAATGAAGACAGTGCTGTCATTTATTTGATTGGGAGCCGCATTCCTCTGGCAGTGACCCCACAGCTGTGCTTCAGTCTCTGCCTCACACATGAATCACTGCCACCCGGAGGACAGCGGTGCAATTTACAAAAACTATAAAGCACAGTTACTTAAAGGTGGCGTCATGTTTTTAATATTGGGCTCAACCAATGGCCTGAGTTCCTTACGAAGCTTTCTGTTCAACCGAACAATCTGTTTAATACTTATAGGATTAAGGATTTGAACAAACACACAACACTAATTATAAGCAATAATAAACAGTGACGCCTGTCTTAAAAAACCCTCTGATTAGTTCAAAATGGTGCATAAGAGCACTGGCTTGCAGTTTACGAGCAGCATGACAACATTTATCAGTCAAATGACAAAAAGGGGGCGTGGCTTTAGGCTGCAGCTGTTTGTCTGTAGGAGTTTAGACACGCTCCTGTCTACACTGATGTCTATCTTTGGTTTTAAATCACCACTGACCAAATATCAACAAGTTATGAACAACGCCAGCTGTGCTTTCCCGACATTTTGTGGACTGACCACAGCAGGATTGATCTTATTAACGTTTATACTTGGTTATAAAAACAGTATTCAAACGTTTTTCAAATTCTGTGACATTTTTAAAACGTTTCACTAACAACTTAGGAATGACATTTTAACGTATATAACGTTAATATAACGCTGTAACAACACTGCAAGAACTTTTAGGCAACGTTCTGAGAATGTTTCCTGTTAGCTGTGTGTTAGCATTAGTAGTCCACGCCGCTCATTAAAGTCTTGCATAACCTGCAAAAGCGGCACGCTTGTTTACTCACTTTTAACATCAGTGTTGACCTGCAAACCAGTTTCTCATGAGCTGGTGGACTTGTTCCTGCACCAGTACAGCAGATGTTATGGGTTTAAGTGGATCACTTCAGTCTGTAGTGGTTCACCGTTGTTACGGTGTACGGTCTGCGCAAGCGGAGTGAGATGAGACGGAGCAATATTGCCCACTTCTGGTGAGAGTTTGTCATCTTGCTGATCTTTCAGAAGACCGTAATGTGCTTATGAACTTACAATCACAATCACATATGATCTGTAAAACTCCACATATTCTTCCTTCATTTCACACTGCAGTTTCCCATACTGTGTGTTACTGAGGTTAAAGGACACATTCAAGAACCGTCACACTCACTGTTCCTCAAAAGCGGAACTTCCACAATTTTGAAAACGCGTCTGTTTTGAGAGCGCTTAACTTCCGTAATTCAACTGCCTTTAAAAATCCTATTTACACTGTTCTAAATCGACACTGCTCTGCTTCTACTATTAGAATTAAATTTGATATAGCAGCATTAATTGTAGTTTTCTCATTTGTGGCATTGCATAAAAGCTAAATAATAAGTTTTTTTTAAATGCAGAAGATTAAAAAAAAGACTAAAAAGTTGAAATCGTATTTAAAGGTATTTGTTTAGAGTATTATGCCCATCTTTTGCTTCAATAAAAGCATGGACTCCACGTTGAGCTAACGTTATTATTTTGTATAACCCATCAAAAAAATCAAAGAACATAAAACATCAGGACTCAATACAGTTCAGAAAGGGAAATTATTAAAATATTGTGCCGTTTTTATTTTGTGTAAAAATCACACAGCTGCTAGTTCACTCTGCAGAGACACATCCATGCAGTTAAACATTTATGATCTCACAGCCATTATATAAGCAATTAAATAGAATATTTGCTGTTAGTCAGCAATTAATGCAAATTTACATACGAGATCAAAAGGTGTGTATCATACAATATACAGCATACCCCTGATACAGTAAATCAGCTTTAACAGCAGAGAGAAAAAGCTCACCGTGATTTTACGGTAATTAAGGGGATACGTTATTGTGAAAACCTGCACACCAGGAAGTAAGGCATGAACAAGGAGTAAAAAGAAGACACAACCATCGGTCAAAAACAAACAAATGAGAGACACGGCGAAAGTCTACGTAACAACACAAACATCAAACTAGTTCAGACGTCACGGGTACAAATCAAGTGGTTCATTGTTAAGAGCTGTTTTCATACAAAATAAGATCGTGAACGACATGCAAAAAGAGTGACGCGAGATAAACAAAAACGAACGAGGGGGAAAGTGCAGTCATCGTTTCAGCTCAACGTTTTGGTACTGATGATGTCACAGGGTGTATGTGATGTCACGGGTACAGCCGACGTTTGAGACAGCGAAAGGAAAACCTAAACATCGGGGGTCTTCAAAGACCGTACGTGGGCGAACAAGTCTCTTTGTTACACCACAGTGTGTTAAAAGAAGAAAATAAAGCAGTCTTTTGATTACGTACAATTCGACTGTACACTCACTCTCTCTCTCACAAACACAGATGTGAGACTAGCGAGGAAGTTTATTATTAAAGGAACAGTAACTGAAAAATGAAACCTGTTAATATTTACCCACACTTTTGTCGGACCAAACCCATATGACTTTTTTTCTTTTGTGGAACATAAAAAGGCGATTTTTGTTGAAGAATATCAATATTATATCGATATACTCACTCTTTTCTATGATATAATAAAAGTGCATGGGGACTCTATAAGAGCAACACAAAAGTGGACTAGTAAGCTATATTACAAGTCTTCTAAAGTCATATGACAGATTTGTTCGAGAAACAGACCCGTTGATAAGTTAAACTATTCACTAGAAATCTCAACATAAGCCCTGTTCCCTTTGTGTTACTTAGGTAATTGCCTTAAGAGAGTTTCACACAAAGCTATTTTCTGACTTTAGAAAACGAGGAATATGGAACAATTCATTTGAATTGTGTTAAATTGATTTTGAAACAGCCATCGCCAGCCTTCCGCTGTCTTTTATTACACAGAAAAGAGTGTCTAGGATGTGCCTCAAATTTCTCCTTTTTTGTTCAACGGACCAAACAATAAGTCATACATGTGGGTGAGTAAATAACAAGATTTTAATTTTTTAGTGTACTGTCACTTTAACAAGTGCCTGTCGGAATTTTTCATGAGCGTACTTCTAAACAGTGTATCATCTCCCAAAATCAATTGTCCCCTTTTCTCGGCCAGGGTGCGGCCTCTTGTGATTGTCTGAGCACACGCGGTGCTTCTAACATGGAAGAACATGACAAGCTGCCTCGATTTTACCGGATGGACTCCTCTGAGAGCGGGAGGAGATGAGGCTCCTTCTGGTTAACTAGATTACCAGGTTAACTCTCACAGTCTGTTCTAATAGAAGCGTTCTGTTAGGGGCTATTACACATACAATCACTCAAACGCTGGGTTTCATCAAAGTGCCGTAACAGAAAACGTTCCCGGCTCCCGTCCCTCTGAGTGCCACCTTTCCTGGGCTGCTTTCTCGGAGAAAGATCAGCCTGAAGGAAGCAGCGTTTGTCACGCAGTCAGAGGAGAGGGGGTTGAAATGGACATCCTGCCAGAGGATCCAACAGACCATTTCAAAACGGGGAGCAATCTCTGCTGTTTACACACAAACACGCATTCGTTGTGAAGCGCGCGCACACACGCAAACACACGCACTCCGGTTACAAATGCGAGAAAGGTCTAAGCTGCTCCAGTTGCACTTCAAGAGATATTCTTTCTTCTAGCATGTCCTGAGAAGAGAAAATATGAGAGGAGTTTCTACAGTAACAGTTACAGTAACAGTATGTGCAGTTACGGTAACTACAGTAACAGCTTGTACAGTTACGGTAACTACAGTAACAGTTTGTACAGTTACGGTAACTACAGTAACAGTTTGTACAGACTGTTAAAAATGAGAAATCACAAAGGACTCACTGTACCTTCAGCTGCTGCTGTAATTCACTGTTGAGTCGGGCTAAAACAGTGTTTGTTTCTTTGTTTCTTCTAATGGAAGCCTGGATGGCCTTCTTATCTTTACCGATAGACCTGTATTTTAACAGAACATTAGGAGGAAGCACAATTATTGTACAAAAAATGTCTTATTTAACAACAAAACTGAAAAGGAAATAAAGATTACGCTTTGTGTAAAGAGGAGACGCAGCGTACCGTGGAATTGAGGGCTGTGTTGCTAGAACAGTGGCTATGACGTTCGACTTTTGTGGAAGATCCTCTGTATCTTGTCTGAGCTCGTCTTCTGATTTCAGTCTTCGACGGACGGGTTTAGGGGGCGGGGCTAATGGAGTGGACACTTTGGCCTGTGGAGAAGGTGCAGTTAGCGCTGGCGGTACCGAACTGAAGGAGAAAGAAGACTGGTTGATACAGACTGACTCACAGAGTTGACAGCAGTCGAGTTTCGTTCTTCTGCCTGAACGTCGTTCTTTGCTGCTCTCATCGTCCCGGCAGCTTCTGTGGCTCGTTCGGCCTGTACAAAACCATTCGTTTGAAAGAGCAAAACAAACAAAAATCTTGTGTCAAACAAAACAAACAAAAACACAGTTGTGTTTGGATTTTGAATTCACCGCCACTGCTTGAACTCAACTCAGTGTCAATGGTAAACAGAGTGAAACAGGGCAACGTTTATGATGTAACAGAGTCAGTTGCTTAGCAACAAAGCCAATCATAACTGTCATGAACAATCATGAACTACTGCATCATAAATATTAATCCACGGTAAAGCATAAACAGTAAACATGTTCGAGAACACAATGTTTCAAACTATTTACATGTTTTTACAACGTTAATCTTTGTGGTCTCCTTTTTAATCACTGAATATTCAATTTCATTGTTATGAATGGTATTTTTTTTAACCTGTCCACTGTCCGATTTTTCTCCATCATCTGTCGGCGGGTCCACAGCGAACGCCTGGAACTGGCTGAAGTCAGCGAAGTTGGGCTGTTCCAGAATCTGCTGTGGTGACGTGCTGCTATGAGCCGAACGCGAGTCTCCCTCAGAACGGTGGGCGTGCGACGGGACCGATGTCTACGGATTTAATGATTGAATAATGCAATTATTGTATAATAAAAAAACAGAAGTTTTTCCAAAGTCCGACCACAATAATGATAAAATCATCTACATTTCCAGTAAGTGGTTTGAATGAACAACTCCACAATGTCTCCACAATGTACCTGTGTCGGTAAAGGTCTGGGAGGAACAGCCGGAGGAAAGGCCACGATACCGGCCTGCTGAGAACCAGCTGGAGAAACGTACAAAAACATTCAATATTTCCCACAAAACATCTGTGAAGTACCTGTAGCAGCACGTCTGTGTGTGCATGTGCTGGTGTACCTGCAGGGACGGCTGTGAAGGTTCTGTTCATGTCCAGCGAGGAGGAGCGCGAATGTGAAGCTTGGGGGCGGGGCGGAGGAGTGGGCGGGGCCACGACTTTGAGTCCATCGGGAGACGTGCCAGATTGAGACCTGCAACCACCGCAGAAACATTCATTATTCATACACCGTCCATACACCCCGACGACGCGTCCATCAATTGCAAAAACAAAACGCATCTGGAAGAATCAGTCCAATGACCTTTGTCTGTTCACACCACTGGATATGGGCTCCTGATCAGACACAAATGAATCTGAGCTACTGTAGCCGTCGCCTGTGAGAGAAAGAGTCGCGTTTGTAAATGCAGAACACTTGCTGTCCATCAATGTAATGCTGTAAACTCGTGAATGAGCCTGGAAGAGCATAAGAGCAAGAACTTACCAACAGAAGCACCAGAAAACTTAACTGCTGCTGGTAGTTTCGCCTCGTCAGAAAGCTCTGGTGGTTTCGCCATTAATGGGCTGGTGGGATGTGTGTGATCTGTGAAAGTGAATACACCAATGTTTAATAACCAAGTTGCTATGCAGTTGCTAGGGTGCTCCGAGCAGGCCAGAGTGTGTTGCTGGGGTGCAACGGGTGGTTCCTTTTTGAGAAATGTCCTTAAGCAAAAAGCAGAACAAGTTACATGCTAGTTACCCTGAAGTTTTTAGCTTAGCTTTATGGATTTTGGAACCAAACTGAATGCTAAGTATAATCGCCAAATCACAGAGAGAAAAAGAGGACACGCTTCAAAGTTCAAACCTAAACCATTACATTGTTACCATGGAAACACTGATAAACCTCAAGAACTAATGCTATGCGTGTGCATTGTCAATATACTTTTTTGGAAAGGCTATGACAGGACTCACCGCTGGCAGTTCTCTTGCGCTCCATCTCTTGCATGTGGATCTTGCTGGGCGTCATTCGAATGGGAACAGGATGAACTATAGCTGTATCCTACAACCAAACGAACACATTAACTGCTGCTCTCCAACGACTAAAAGCTGTTACTCGAAATATGTATTTAATTCAATGTGAGGAGACGATTTATCAGTAATCAATTACGTTTAAATTTAATAACACTGATGTTTATGTTTATGATTCTATCTTATCTCGCATACAAAAACTGCATACATACTATAAATACAAACGCCCATATCAACAAACAGCCAACAGAGTCATCACCTGCTTTACACAATATGGAAGACAGAGAGAGAGACAGCAAGAGAATTATCTGTAAGCTAAGCAAGCCAAGAAACAAACGAATCACTTGATGACGCCACTAATCCCAAATGCATGCGCTCTGGGGGGGAATTTCAGGAGTACAGGGTTAATGAACATCATTAATGATGAAAGAGCACTGAGTGATTGACTTACAGGGTCAGCTGGTGCAATGTTAGAATCGAACTGGGTCAGAGTTTGTGAACTTGAGGAGCGTTCGCTAAAAGTCTCCCACTGCTGGAGAGACAGAGCAAAGACACGTCAGCGAGGTGGAGCCGACACACTCCTCACACGAGCAAACAGAGGCCACAACACAACAATTGTGTGCACTGGCCATCGACTGACTAGCGCTGACAGAGGAACAAAGAGGATTCTGGGAAAAGGAACCCCATGATTTGTCTTCATTGTACTGGAGTGTATTATTTGGTGCACACAGAAGAACAGTCGTTTTCAGACAGTGTTACAAGCTGAGAGGATGAATAAAACACTTTATTTCTTGATCAATTTGAAGAAAGGTCATCTAAAGGCCTTTATAAAATAAGAAGCCCCATAGTTACCCAATTAAAGACGACATGAAATCAAAATACATCAAAATTGAAACCAATGTCAGGAAAATGTCGAAAATTTGTTTGTTCCATGTTTTTGAAATGACCTTATACTGACATTAATCAAGGCTGTGTGGGCAGGAAAAAAAGATATTAAAATGATTTCTTAAATATATATTATTATTTCTTAAATATTTCTTAGATATTAAATTATTTCTTAAATAACCAAATAACACAAAAAATTAAATGCGTTGTGATGTTGTCATTTAAATGCTTTCTTTAAAGGTATAATATAAGACGTATTTTAAAAAAGTGACTTCATGTCAGTTTTCCAGACAACACAGTGCAAGACTGAGTGCCAATATTTCAAGATTTGTCTTGTCAGCATTTCAAATGTTTGCCTTGTCAGCATCTGTTCCTCCTACTCACAAATGTATTAGTTTGATTTTCCCATAAGAACAAAAGCAGCAGAGAGAACTGTGATAGAAACTCAATCGCACACTAAAGGAGAAGATGTGGAATTCTGCAAACCTCGTTGCTCTGGTTGAGTTCTGGCCAGTTCTGGTTCAGTGAAGGCATGGAAGGAGATTTGTTTGGAGTGACCTCCACAGGGGAAGCAGAGAAGCCCACATCAGGGGCAGGATCTGGAACTCCTGAATCATACAAACACACAACAATAAACGTCTTTGTATGGATCTCTGAACGTGAATTAAGAAATCCTGTCAAGCCATCGTTGGATTATATTAGGATCGGAAAGATGAAAGGAATTAAAAAAAACCCACAGCAACAACCTGCACAACAGCTAAACTCAGCCTGTACACCTAACAGAACTAGCAATGGCTGTAGCCAGTACAATGTATTACGCATGAGTCAAAGATCAAAAGGCTCGGCGCTCTCATAAAACTTCACAGGAACCTCACAGTACCAAAGTTTTATTTTAATAACCATGAGTGTTGCTAAGATACAGCCTCACTTCCTCTGAAGCTGTTTTCATCATTAAATTAGAGGGTGCTTCCACATTCTACAAAGTTCTAGAAAAGCTAATTAGCACCAACCGCAGGGCCACAGAATTGCGATTACGGTCTGGTATAATTTCTCCATTAGCCATTTGGAGAGGCAGCAGAGGCCCTTACAGTCCGTAAAACGGTTTACACAGAACTCTGTACTCAGATCTGTGAAACGCTGTGAAATAACGGTTTGGCGCGAGGCTTTCCTGCTCACCTGCTGAGTCATCCAAGTCAATCAGCTTCGGCATCAGACTCTCTGGGAGTTTTTCTGGAAGGTCATAACCGTTTTTTCTGGCGACCACGAGATGGAACGCAGCACAGAACTCGTCCAGGGTCAGGGCACCATCTTTATCAAAATCTGAGAGCTCCCTGCAAAGCAGACCAGCTAGTATCAGTCAGATGAATAGTTTAAGCTTGTAAAAGAACAAGGGGGCAGATAACGCCGATAACTTTCTTTTCGGAGGACAAAAATGAATGCAGATGGCAAACTGGATCAACACTCTGCTGTTGTTATGGCGCGAGCTGATGCGTAATGGCTAAATCTGTTTCTGAGACACTTTACATCAAAGTCATCCAAACTAAACAATAAGGCTCAATGGTATCGAAATTAAACTACTTACCAAATGTGAGACAGTTCTAGAATTGGCAGTCTGGACTTCGTAAAAAATTCCTTCGCAGCAGAGCCTGAACAAAAAGGACAGATACATTTTTAGGCCGGATGTTTACGGTAGACACGCAGTTACTGTAAAAACAAAACCTCACTGACCAGGAATCAAACCAGTCAGATCAGCCTGAATGGTCTTGAACTGGTTTATGTAATACTGTCTTTGCTCGTCTGTGATCTTCCAGGGGTCGTCGTAACCGCTGGTCTGTCTTTGGATTTCGTTGGCGGTCACTATAGACGACACAGTTCGTGCTGTTGTGCTCTCCGGCTAGTATTCGTATTTGTGATGGAAGAGGGAGAAATAGCAGTTAGCTCACAAATAGTTGAACCACTAAGTTACGTTTTAGAATTTAAAAAAATCCTTCATTAGGAAAAAAAACTTTTTTTAGGTCACTAATTAAATGTAAGCAAATTTGTGACACTGACCACGTTAACTAATGTTGATTGAAAAAAAAAAAAAACGTGCATTATACTTACGTTATATTTATACATATATATATTGAATAAGATCTGCTTTGTGCTACCGTGTACGCATAAGCAAACACATTGTGCCACAGAAGTCCTGGTAACAGCAGGACGGTGCTGACAGACAGCAGATGTACACACAGAGGCTGCATTACCTGCGCTGAGGAGGGATGCATTGGAAGCGTGCTGGAGGGGGGCGTGTCTGTAAAGCTGACCCAACTTTCTTGGGCGGGAGGGGGCGAGTGGGCGGGCCACATCCCATCACCTGTTACGTTTGCTTAG
>JAZGTI010005684.1:0-24940 GCA_036877585.1 Botia kubotai
CTTTTTTACAAACTTGGACTTGCAGTTAAACCATAGATTTATTGACAACATCAATAATAGCTCTCTTTTATTAATTTAATAATAATCTTGATTCTTTTGTGGCAAAATAACTTCAGAAGACCACCTCCAGATTTGTATTCATTAAATTGTGGATTACTGAGACGTTGCCTCATTCATGACATGAAGATTAACATGATAGGCATGTCTGTGTGAGTGAGGGACTAAAGAATGAATCACTTTGAGAAACAGATATATAAAGCAGCACATTTATTTTGATAAATGATATATGTACCACTGAAAGATTATAGTGATAGTACAATACAAATATTTCAGAGGCTACTTATATATGAACAGACTGAAAACTTCAGTGATGATTTTCAACAGTTTATATTAAAGTTCAGTATCATACAGACGCGATGATAATAAATCAGTTCTTATAGCAATTAAATATTTAGTGTTCGTTTTTCCTCAAGAGATTGTTGAAGTGAAACCTTGTATTCCAGACTTTTGCTGATCACGTTTAGAAAGGATTTGTCTAAACATAAGACTTGACAGAAGGCATCTGATGCGTCTTCATTTGGGTTTCTGCTTGGCAGAGGAACATTTATACAGCATGTCATAAACAGAGACAGAAAGAGACTCAAAAATATCAGGAAATAAAGACTGCATCCACATAATCCACTGTACCTCCTCTTTTCCTTAATGTAAAGTTTAGGAGAGCAACATTTTTGCATCAAAATGTGACTAGAAGTCTCTGTGTTCACTCAGTCTCTCCTGAGGTTGTTCAGTCTCTCCTCCAGATCAGCATCAGCATCTTCCAACGCAGGCTGCGGTTCAGCTCTCTTCCCCGCTGCCACTGAAAGACTTCCTCCAGTAGATGGCAGGTCTGTTTCAATTCATTCACAAAGGCAATGTGAACATCAAGACAATCATATTATTATGAGGATATAGTTACAGTGGGTCTTTAACTTACTGGAAAGTTCATCAGACAGATTTAGACCCAGCTCGTCCAAAACTTGAGAAACCACAGCATCCCTACATTCAGAGCAAAAAGAGTGCGTGTCATGCGAGTGCTGTCAGACAGATCTTCCTTTACAGCTCTACAAACACAAAGTTCTCACGTCTCTTCTTCATCATCTTCATCTCCCATTGCATCATCAATGGCATCGTTCATCATCTCCTCCTTCATGTCCATGATTTCACTCTGCCGTTCAAACTCCATCATGATCTTCTGAATTTGTGGCAACTTCAGCTACATTAGGAGAAAACGACTCAATCTGCTGTTGTCTGTCATCATCAGTATTATAGATGTACACTAACTCTACAGCCGCTGTACCTGTTTGTTCATGGTGGCCATAGCTTTGGTGACTCCTTTCATGGCCTGTGCCATACTGTTGTTGGATTTGAGCGTTTGGATTTTAAGGCTGACCGCTTGAATATTGGCTCTCATCATGATGAACTTCTTGACGTATCGCCTTGTACGTACCAAGTCTTTAGCCATAATCTTAACAGCATCCTGTCTCAATCAAATGTATCATTAACACTTAAGCAACGCTTCATTGGGTCCTACAACTAAAAACTCTCTTTACCATCTGTCCTTGCTTGGCCATTTTCTTTATGTCAGCAATGATCTTCTTTTCCTGTTGCTCCAGTCTCTGGCGTTCTCGGTCAAGGTCTCTCATGGCTCTGTTTAGTGCTCTCTGATTCTGTCTCAGCATCTCCTCCGGAGTCTTCCTCTTTCCAAACAGAAACTCCATCTGACATAAAAGCGGAATGCTGTGAGTTTTGTTTTATGAGGAACACATGTACAGGTCAGAGGTCTACAAAAGTATTCTTGACACACTAAAGAGAAACAATCAATTCAGATTTCCACCCGTGATTTCACGAATCACGTGCCTTATGACATCATTCATGTCATAATAACAGCATTAACTCAACAACTAATTACTCTCAAATACAAATGTCTTATACAGCTTCGAGTTAAATGGCATTAAGCCTTCTGTACACTTTATTATACTTCACGATATCCTCAGTTTTAGATGGGCACAAATCGAGCAAACCACCTCATTAAGTTTACGACAGATATATACAGTTATTAACATCATGTATTCTTTCATTTAGCAGAACAAACACTGAATTAAACTCAATGATAACTCAGACTCTTAAAGATTACATGCTGGATGTAACAAAACCTATCGGAAACTGGATGTGTAAGAAATAAACAATGAAAAGCTCTTACATTCGGCTCTTTAAAAGAAAGAACTGTCAGCTCTGCCTCTGACAACACATCACTCTGGAGTTGACCTTACCTTGCTTTAGGCAGAAAATCTCCACCAGAGATATGAACAGCTGCGCAGATCAAATATTACACGACCGTTTAAACTTACTGTCGATCCACCCCACTGCATTCCACACTCTGACTTCCGCATGTGAATGTCAACACTTCCTCAGTGTAGGTCTACGTCACCGGAAGTGTCTCACAACTAATCTCCATAATTCAATATCATGCAATAAAACAAAAATGGTCGTGTTAGCTGTCATTGTTACCTGGCTACCAAGCCTATCAGAAATCATTTAACATTTGTTTTGTTCCAACCACGTCAAATGGTGCAGTCTCCTAAAAATAGTTAAGAAATGCGTAATAAACACGGTGCCATTTTATCATTTTATTTTAAGTAGAATTTGATTTCTTCAAGGGAAATTTTGAATCAGTTTTTCTACATACAATCTGGGAGATTTCCACTTTCCAGACTTTAAAAGAAGATGACTGTTCCAGATGACAGTGAGAAAATGTTACTTGTTCATTTTCACACGATTTACATTCATTGGTCGTTTCAGTTTGTTATGAATAAAATGTGATCGTAAATTATTCACTGGCTTGGCTTGGCTGTCATGTTGTGATGCTCGTCTTGAGACAGGAGAGGGCAGTACTGTCGTGGCATTCAGTACAGCCGGTCTCCAGCGGATCAACAGAGGAAGAAAGCCCGACACCAGCACACAATGCCGTTTCTCTGCTACGGCTTATCCACCGCTGTGTCTAATAACAAAATAACAGGAAGAATCTGATTGAACCTATTTTGACGATCGGAGCGAAAGTAAGCTTTCATACGTCACTTTTCACCATACATTTGAGTGAAGGCCAGCTTCTGCTGCGGAAACCGGCGAAACCTCCAGCTTCACCGGATTGAGTGGCTCTCACAGCGGGCCGCGAGAGGAGGAGCCCGGCTGCGCTGACGGAGCTGCGCTCTAAGTCCCGGTCTGGAGCAACTCCAGACCGAGGCATGCAGGCCCGTTTTATATGATCGTTTTAATGGAGGCTTGGATGAAAGCTGAAGCCAGAGGGAAATGGCCCTCAGTGGTGCGCGAGTGGTAATTTAGTCGTGGCAGTGCCTTTAAACGTTGAACATGGGAACAACTGGGTTAGTTTTGTGCGAAAATAATTACAATATGCTAATTAAGTGGCTTATTAAAACCAGTCGCACAGAGACGTGTGCCCTCTTTTTCTCATTTGCCCGTCAAAGACTGTGAGCTTGATCAGGTTTTTGAACCTGTAAATAGGACAGTGGTTTACGAGTTTTCGGGTCAGTCAGATAAATGTCTTAAACTCGAGTAATCAGTTCATTTCTTACATGTAGTGAAACGTGTGGGTCAGCAATATAAACATGACATGGTTTGCTTGTTTTATTGGAGTCGTACAAAGCAAAAATCTTAACATACCCGAACAGATGTCTGACAAGAGAAATAATGATACTAGCTAGACTACTGTAAGACGAGTGAATATTATTGATGTTTTAAAAGATAATATATTTGTGATAAGATAGGAAAATACGTTTAAAATGTTGTTAAACAGCGTTAGCGCTAGTTGTTTACACCAGATATAATCATCGTTATAATTGACAATATTACAATAACAACATCTGTCACGCTGTTATTAAAACACAATAAATGATGAATAAACAATGAAATATTACGACTGCATGTGCTTGTTTTAGAACAAGTGTACTTCGTAATCATAACAAGGTTAGCTGGCTACCGAGCTAACCTCGTCAGCTGGCTACGGCTAACCTGCTCGCATGTTTAACCTAGTTAAATACTTTGTAATGACACTAGACTGAAATGTATGTGTCTGTACGTATTGCTTTTATATTCAAATTGGACTTTGTTTGTACCGGTTGTCTATTTTTCCTAAAGTTTACTAATGAAAACTTTGTCGACATAAATTCCCCGTTATTGTAATAAACGTTTTGTTCATAAATAATATCGCATTCACGAATTATCGAGGTTTAGTGATGTTGTAGCGTTGCGTATATTGTGTAGACTGTCATTTACAACAGTCAGTATTGAGTTTTTAAAGCCGGTCTCGTTTCTGTTATCTTCCCCCAGATGAGTGTGACAATAATGTCTTGACAGAAAGACGGATCCAGCGTTCATGTTTCATGTGTTGGATGAAACAGGCCCGGTGATGTCCAGACATCACTGTACTCGGACTGCTGTGTGCTCCCACATTTATGCCTCCACTGGAATCTATTAAATTATAAGAGAAATAATACATCACATTTTTAACTGAGACCCTCAACACAGGATTTTTTTTAGTCCGATCCCCGGGCCGAACCAGGGTTTACTCTGTAAGTGCCTTTACGCACAGTGGTGCTGCGCTTTGACATGGACGGTCCCGGTCGAAGCGGCGGGTTCCGGCAGAGCCGTCGCTCCCGCTCGCAGCGCGACAGAGAGCGTCGCCGGAGGAGAGCGGACCTCGCCGAGCACAGAGCCTCGTCGCCATCCTCAGCCTCGGACCAAGAGCTCTGCAGAGACTCGCTGCTCGGTGCCGGCGGAGGAAAATGCAGACCCGGCTTCCCCGGGACCAGACACCGACCTCCACGCCGGAGGAAGCGAGAATCTGTGTCTTGTGAGGAGGACATCATTGATGGATTCGCCATAGCCAGTTTCATCAGTCTGGAAGCATTAGAGGTGTGTGTGTCTATTCATCTCTCACTGATCCTTCAGTAAATATGAAACGATATAAGAACTACATAAGATTGCGTTAAGAAGTTAAAATACTTTACTGTATTAACAATGGTATATACTGCTCTGTCTTTAAATGGTATATACATGTGTAAACATGGGTGAAAGTCAGACACCTTTGTACTATAAGGGTGAATTATTAAACATGACACTTGTGTCATTGTGTTGACAGATGGACTGTTCTCTGAAGGCACCCGGTCGCTCGGGCTTGTTCATGGGTAGAGGGAGTAAACGGAAGAGAGATGAGACGGGTGGCTGTCTGTCAGAGCCGGAGGAGGGACCCCCTGTAACGCTCACCCACAGCTGGGAGAAGCGCGGGAGAATCAAGGCCAAACTGAAGAGAAGGAGAGACGCTAAGGTCTGTTCTGCAGCTCCATCACTGTTCTGTATAAACACCATCAGCATTCGGATCAGACCTTTGTTTGAAGAAATCATTTAGATGCAGTTACACTGTAAACCAATTCACATTTGTCCCCAGTAATTCCTGACCCACATCAAATAAAGCAAAAGTGCGCTTTAGATTCTTTGCATCCTATAAGGGCCTTGTTTGTTTTATTTATCGGTTTCACACTCATTTCTTTGGTCCATTCGTGTACTATGCTCATATACACAGGAATATTCTGAATGGATGTATGTGCACTAGATCTGTGAAGCATTCAAACGTGTTTGAAATAACTTAACCAGAATAATCACATGAATCATTAATATGCATGAAAATGTGGTTGTGTTACCTGACAGACAGGCTGGGTCTGATTGTAACTGAATCATGAAGGGAGGTGTCATGTCTTCTGAACCGCGTTCACTGCGTTCTTTTGAAGAAACGTTCTTATAACAGACGTGTGAAGCAGAATCATGTTGGATGGACTTCATTAGACACTTGAGGGCAGTTACCAAAACTTTCAAACAGTGTTGGATAGTGCTAACAGATAGCTTTGTGTGTTTTGGTGGATCATTTACATTAAGTAAATATAAACAGGAGGGACAAAAAACTGTTTATGTCAGATGTTCAGAGGGTATATAAAATGGCCGTGTAAAACGTTTGCTATTGACATGCTTTGTTTGTAGTTTCTGTGTTCTGTCACAATAAATTGGTTTGTAAACTGGTTGTTTTAGCAGAGGTGTTCACTATAGGGTGGGTATCGAATGATGGAGCTGTATTTTCATAGTGATTAGACACAGTGTTGTGACTGCAGATATCTGTACACCAGAGTGATCAACAAAACACAGCTACACATGTGATACAATTCAGAGACAACAGGAATAGTAGAAATAACACAAAATGCAGTAAAGCAGTTGGGCAGATACTGTTTACAATCATTTAACAGGGCTGACTGTGTCGTCTACAACTGACATGTGAGAGACCTGTCACTTCTGTTCATGATATTTCTGTGAACACTGTTGTCGGCTAGGCTGATATTCTCTACATGACTAAATATCAAGTGATTAAACGGTCTGCTGCTGGTTGCAACATGTTTGTTTAAAAATGCTTATTAATAATAGCTTTACAGTTATGACTGAGGCTTGTCTTAATTTAAGAGTTTATTTAGACATAAAACACAATATTTATGTTTATACACATTAGAATTGTGTGTGTATAAATGTACATATGCTATGTGCAGTATTTTGATTTCACTGTGGTTTGATTTTCTAAATATCAGGTGTTGGGGAATCCCATGGAGACAGGATACATTGTGAGTTATTGTACTGTAATATCTTTTTCTTTTAACTCTGAAGTGAAGAAATACACAATTTGTGTTTTTAGAAAATAAATGGTTGACATTCACCTATGTTTGACCCACAGTGTGATACAGAGAGTGAGTCTGGCGATAAGGTAAAAATAACGTACACTGTTATGAGCAGTTGTGTTGTGATTTGTTTTGATGATTTCTTTATAATAAAAGAGAGTTACTCTATTCAGGCTTCTGAGAATATGGAAGCGGCGTTCATCATCTGCCCAAGAGAAGGTCAATATCATATAATAATATAAAATAATATAATATATATTATTTATTGATGTCAGATCTTAATAATGATTTCAGCAAACGCTAACATATATAATGCATTATAAACTATATATAACAACATCACACAAACAGTGTGTTCCGCACATAAAACATTAATTTAATGACACTATAAGTTTTAAATGGCATATCATTAGGGCAGGTACACTGCTACAGTAATTACAGTGTTGCTTTGTGTCTTTTAAAACTTTTTCATAGCAGTTAACTCCAGTTTGGCAGGCTTTGCCTCAGCCAATGGTTGCTCTCTCGTGCCCTCGAACAGCTGTCTGCCCCTCCTGTCAGTCACGCCCCGGGTCTCTGGTCTGGAGAGGAGTCAGGAGAGCAGTATGGAGCCCAGCTTATCCTCCATCCCCAGCCTGACAGGCCGTTCTCCTGCCCCGGTCACCACCTCACTCCCCGAGCAGAGGAATGGAAACCGCGCTCATCACCGCTGTGATCGCAGCTCACCACAGCACAAACACAAGACTTTCCTTCCTTTCCTGGGCAAATCATCCTCCATCTTCACTGTGGGAAACAACAGCAGGTTAGTGATGCTCATTACACACAAGTGCTGCCTGACATCACCAGCTCTAATCTGATTGGCTTAGTTTGTACGATGTTTTAATCAGTCCATGAGGAAATAAGCTTGTTTTTTGTTGTTTAGGATCAGTAACTCAGGCAAGCCTCCATCTTCATCAGCATCTTCATCACTCAGACCACCAACTTCTGCTATGAGTGTGTCTCTTGGTCGAGGCCCAGGGGGCATGGGGACGGTTCGACCTTCTTCTCGACCCAGTCCTGGTTCTGTCTTCACATCATCCTCCAGCCTTCCTCCACCCCCTCCTCTCCTGCAGATGTCACCACAGCCTTCATCAGGTAAAGTTATCAGAATACTACCGACCGTTCAGTGTTTTTCTGGATGGTTCATTTACACGTTTGGGTAACTTTCAAGTCTTTACAAAATCTTTATAGAAACCCTGGATGTTCTTTTGTCTGTGTTGTTCACTGAATGTTCTTTTGTCTGTGTTGTTCACTGAATGTTCTTTTGTCTGTGTTGTTCACTGAATGTTCTTTWGTCTGTGTTGTTCACTGGATGTTCTTTTGTCTGTGTTGTTCACTGGATGTTCTTTAGTCTGTGTTGTTCACTGGATGTTCTTTTGTCTGTGTTGTTCACTGAATGTTCTTTTAGTCTGTGTTGTTCACTGGATGTTCTTTAGTCTGTGTTGTTCACTGAATGTTCTTTAGTCTGTGTTGTTCACTGGATGTTCTTTAGTCTGTGTTGTTCACTGAATGTTCTTTTGTCTGTGTTGTTCACTGGATGTTCTTTAGTCTGTGTTGTTCACTGGATGTTCTTTAGTCTGTGTTGTTCACTGGATGTTCTTTTGTCTGTGTTGTTCACTGGATGTTCTTTTGTCTGTGTTGTTCACTGAATGTTCTTTTGTCTGTGTTGTTCACTGAATGTTCTTTTGTCTGTGTTGTTCACTGAATGTTCTTTTGTCTGTGTTGTTCACTGAATGTTCTTTAGTCTGTGTTGTTCACTGGATGTTCTTTTGTCTGTGTTGTTCACTGGATGTTCTTTAGTCTGTGTTGTTCACTGGATGTTCTTTTGTCTGTGTTGTTCACTGAATGTTCTTTAGTCTGTGTTGTTCACTGAATGTTCTTCTCTTTTCTGAACAGATCAGGATGTGATCTGTCAGGACGAGTCCAGTGCTGCAGCTGTAGGTCTGTCTGTGTCGAGCTGCAGCTCTGGAACCTCCAGACGATCGTCACAGGCTCAGAGAGCCCTGCCCACAATGGCCTACCAGTTTCATCAACACAACCACCAACACCAGCACACCCACACTCACCAGCACTTCCTGCACCCCACAGCCGCTCCTCCACCACTGGTGAGAAGATGCAGCTCTCACCCACAGATCTTTCAGTTCAGAAACTTTCAGGAGATTTCATGCTTTCATTTGTGCTTGTTGTTTTTTAGTTTGAAAAGTATCCAAGCAAAATAGAAGGTCTCTTTCGACACCCAGTAAGTTGTTTTTAATTGACTTTTTGTGTTTGGACCAATGAATTTATCTAATGAAAAAAATCTAAAGCAACCTAGAACAGGTTTTCCCTAAAATCAATTAGCATTAGAACAGAGTATCATTTACACAGGTGAAAAATGATAGCTCGCTCTATAATTCCTGGACGTCCAGGCTTCAGATTGTACTTCTAAATGGTTATTCTATAAAACAAAATGGTAAATTATCATTTTTATAATAACATGTTTATAATAATTGTATTAATTTTTATAATAAAACAAAGTCAAGTAAATGAGACTTAGGATCTACTTGTTTAAGATGTTTCACTTTCTCTAAAGCATCTTAAAGTTCTTCGTAAAATGGCTCAGCAGCAAGTGGCTCATTCAGATCTTAGCACACCACTGGAGCTCATTGGTGTTCACACACCATCTGCAAAATAAAGAAACCGTGAAAAACCGCTTCTAGCTGCCAGAGTACATTCTTCATCGTCTGTTGGTGTTCTGTAGTAAATGTGTTTTTCTCTCTCCTGTGAAGTTCTTTCCTCCGTACCCTCCATCAGTGCCTGCTGTGCAGTCTGTTCTTCCAGCTGCAGGACCTTTTAGTTCACTGGGGGGGGCGTTTCAGCCTAAGGTAATGTGCTGCTTGTCGTTTCACCCATGTTTTCAGTACTGAACGGAAAGCTCTGTGTCCTGCTTATAAAGATGTTATTGAATCAAACTGTCTTTGTCTGACTTCATTTCTCATACCATAAAGCATTAGACACAAGCATTAGGGCCTAAAGGGGTCCCCTTTCTAAAGGGGACATATAAACGTAATCATTTTATGTTTCTCTGAGAGGCACTTAAAGTTTTGGTTTGGGTTGCTTGCACAAAAAATATTTCGCTTCATCTGTTCTTAATGTATTTCACAATAAATTTTTTAATTGTTTTTTTTCTTTAAAGACAGGGTTTCTGTTTCTCATGTATGTTCTGTTCATGAGTAGATTACAATAGTGTGTTGTTATTGACAGCTTGTTGTCCTTCAGGGAGCTCCAGAGATGAGCCCTGCTTTGGGAGTAGTCCCCCCCCACCTGCAGCCTAAAGCTACAAGGGTAAATATCTTTCTATTATATGTCTGCTGAAATGACTTACCGAAGCATCACGGGTACTCACTGCCCGAAACAAGCTTATTTTCACAGTGTAGTTTGAATAATGTGTTTCTTTGTATCCGCAGCTAACAGACCCATTTGCAGCATCTCCGAAAGTCAGTAGTGTAAGTTAAAAGTTAAACTATCTCTCAGTAGTGCAAGTTAAAAGTTAAACTATCTCTCAGTAGTGTAAGTTAAAAGTTAAACTATCTCTCAGTAGTGTAAGTTAAAAGTTAAACTATCTCTCAGTAGTGTAAGGTAAAAGTTAAACTATCCCTCAGTAGTGCAAGTTAAAAGTTAAACTATCTCTCAGTAGTGTAAGTTAAAAGTTAAACTATCTCTCAGTAGTGTAAGTTAAAAGTTAAACTATCTCCCAGTAGTGCAAGTTAAAAGTTAAACTATCTCCCAGTAGTGCAAGTTAAAAGTTAAACTATCTCTCAGTAGTGTAAGTTAAAAGTTAAACTATCCCTCAGTAGTGTAAGTTAAACTATCCCTCAGTAGTGTAAGTTAAACTATCCCTCAGTAGTGTAAGTTAAACTATCCCTCAGTAGTGTAAGTTAAACTATCTCTCAAAGACTAGTGAGTTATATCTGCATTGTGACTGTCTGTACAGAAACCTGGGAAATGGTGTGCTATGCATGTGCGTGTGGCCTGGATGATTTTACAGCATCAAGAGAAAGTCAAGGTTTTCTTTTGGTTCTACATTTGTTCTAGCTCTTTAAAATAGCAGGAAACTGATTGAACTTTCAAAAGTATATTTTTTTGTTATGTTATATAATGATGTTGTATAATAGTGTCCGTTTCTGTCACTGCTTCTCTTAGCTAATGCATGCTGATCCACAAAAACTGGAATTGCGTAATGACCTGTTACCTCGACTTCCTGGCCCTGGTATTGGGGGGTTAGGAGGTCTGGGACCTCTTGGTGGACCCCTTGGCCCAACGCATGATCCTACAAGACCAGGAAGTCTGTTTGCAGCCACTGGTGGGTAACACTCCATATACATTTTCCTTTATTTAGTGTAGGTATTTACAGGTGACAGAAGCCTGTGATTGTTCTTGAAAACTTGCCTGTACATTCTATAGCTATTGTAAGTGATATTTGTCTGTTAACTAACTGAAAACATGGCATATAAGGGGAGTGTACAGCACTTTGCTGTCATTCTTGCACTCTAAATGAGAAGGTTTCAGAAAGCATGTGAAGCACGCGTGGCTACATTTTAAAACTCAGTGGTAAAACCCTTGTCTGAGTTGACCCGTGTCTTCTCAGGTGGAGTCAATCCGTCCTCCACACCCTTCATGTCTCCATCAACGCCCCACTCCTCGTTCCTCAGCCCAGCAGCACATCTGGGTAAGAGACTGATTCTGAGAAAGTACAGCCATTATAATCCAGTTGAGCCATCAATTCACACTGCTGTGTAGATATGCGGCTCTGTTCTTTTGGCTTGCTTCACTAGATTCCCAGCATACATGTTTCCTTTATGATTTAATAAACATGTTCATTCTATCAATGTTCATTTGTCTTCTTGCAGACCCGTATATTCGTTCACCCCCCTTCTCTCTGGGAGCTCTGGGTTCGGGTGCCTTTGGCGGTTTAGGCAGCACAACAATAGGTGTGTTGTGCTGTTTCATTCATCAGTAGAATGAGAGAACTTCTGTTTCTTACCTTCTTCATCATTTTACACATTCCTTTTCAGCTGCCAGTGTTTTTGCACACAAGACTGAGTCCCCTGGCAGTGCAGTTGCAGGAATGGGAAACCTTCATGATCCATGGAACCGGCTGCATGTTGCGCCTGCCTCCTTCCCTCCTGGAGCCTCCTGGACCAAAGGAATAGAGAAAAGAGATGACAGAGGAAAGGACATGGAGAGAAGAGAACTGCCCCATGTCAAAGATGAGAAAGACAGGTATGATGTTTCCTGTGAAGAAGATTGGTCAAGAGCTGGAATTTCAGCAGCATTTTGGGATTTAAATCTCATGATTTAATGTGTTTGATATTGTTTCACACAGAGACAGTCTGCTGTACGGACGGCAGCCTGTCAGAATGTCACCTGGTGTCTCGTCTTTCAAGTACCGCAGCAGCACCCCCAGTCCACATGTGAATGGTTTGGGTCCACTGAGCGCAGGTACTGTTCAGTCTGACAGCCGAGAACGCGAGAGAGAAAGAGAGTCGGACAAGAGACAGCATTCTGTGTCCAGGGCACCAGTGTCGGCTTCAGCCGCAGCACCAGAAAGACCTCGATCTTCAACATCATCTCTTCTCACATCCTCTCCTCCTAGTGCCCCCTTACCTCGCTCACCTCTGAACGCCTTTCACCGGCAGCCCACAGAATCCAGTCACACTTCACAAACAGAGAACAACGGCCCAGCCTCTGCTAGTTCACTTCCCATCAAGAAACCTGATCAGGCCAAAGCAGAGGTTACTAAACCTGCACTTGGTCTAAACTCTGGGTTGCTCCTCCCCCAAGTGAAGGTGAAAGAGGAGCGTAAAGAGGAGCCTGAACCGGTGCCCATCTCCTTACTGCACCCTGCTGTACCTCCTCACAGCTTCGAGCGGCCCAACAGTCGACACCCCCACCACCCGTCCACACCTTCCTCATCGCTCTCACGGACTCCTACACCTGCTGTGCCTCTTCCTCCTCCAACTCCACATCCTCCTCATCATCCTCTGTCTCTTCTAGACCGCGCGCGGGCTATTGATGTCTATCTCGGGGCTGCTGGAGGCTCAGCTGGACTGGTAATGGGTGCTGCAGCAGATCGGTTCACACCACATCCACACGCTGCTCCTCAAGGCCAGGCCACTCACAGCTTTCCCTGGGACCCCTGGAGGGATCTGGCTGCCCAGCAACAGCGCAGAGATGTGTTGTCTCTGAGGCCGGATCCCCACCTGGCTCTGCGCTCTGATCCGCACCTGTCTCGACTGCTGCAGCATCAGCAGGTGCAGCGCTATCTGGAGGCAGAGAGAGTGGCAGTAGCAGCAGCAGGTGTGGCTACCAGCCCGCATCATCCACCTGCACCTACCTCATCATCTGTTTTATCCTCAGCCACCAGACCAGAGTTTCCTTTAATGTCCCATCCGTTTGATGAGGAACAGCGTGCTCAGATACTGCGGGAGGACTTCGAGAGGGTGCGGTATTTTGGGATGTCCCCACACCTGTCCACGCCTCACCTTTCTAGTGCGTCCCATGCTGCCCACCTAGAACAGCTTCATGCAGGGCTGCTGTCTCACTCTCATCTCCATCCAGCTGGAGCTTCCACACCTTCACCTCACCCTTTACTCTACTCTAGGCTGGGACCGCTGCATCCACACTCTCATGTGTCTAATGGCATTCTAACCAAGGCACCAGGTCTGGTTGGTGCGTTGTCAGTTGGGGCTCCACCCCCACTCATTCCATCTTTAAACAGATCTGCTACTCCACCCCGTGGCTCCAGACTTGGTGGAGCAGGAGACTTGTCTCTTTTCTCCACACATAAAGATGGCCAGTCCAGATAGTACTAGATTAAACTTTTAATTAAAGTTTATATGACGTCACTGCTAAAGAAACCTCTCCTCACATGGCAAGATTCTGCAGGACACTCAGAAAAAGAGCAAAGCTTCTGATGACCAGTCATACGTACATGCTGAAACAGCCTGAAGGGGGAACAAAGAGTCCTCCAGGGCTGTTTGATATATTTATCCACTGAGGTTTTGTTGGTGCAATTAAGGTTTTCTCTTGCTGTAGCCTGGTTTTATCTTTTCAAAGCAGCCTGTATTACTAATATGATGAAAACAGGTTGTCTTAAAGAGTGATGGATTCAGAATTGGGTTCAGAGATACAGCTCTGATTTTTACACATCAGTGAAGAACCTGTTTCTTTAGGTGTACTTAAGGAAATTCTGTAGAGTTACGGTCACAAGCTTTGCATTTGGAGAAAGAGAAATTGGTTCCAGGCTAAAATAGTCGAGTACTTTTCTGTGTGTGAATCAGCACTGTTGGGAATTTATAAATTTAAAGAAACACGTGGTTTTAAATAGCAGGTAAACCATCAAACAACTTTCATGAAAATCAAAAAGATTTATTTTATTCTTGAAAAGATAATATGAAGTGTACATCTTGTGGCATAATATTTTAACATTAAAGGGAAAGAACTTTCTCCCATTCATTAGATGATTCAGTAAGAGCTGGGACAGAATATAGTAGAATAGTGATATTCTTTTGTAATAATTATTGTTGTTAACATTAATTACCATCCCTAATAAATATATTCACTGTTTGTTATAATGTCATGTATCAGGTCTCATCAGATGCACTCCCTTGTTCAAATCGGTGATGATTATTGTCCAGCAAAGCACTGTAGTGATGATGCTCAAGTATAATGGTTATGTTATTTTTAAAGGATGTGACAACTGCAGCCTCTACAGCAGAGAACTGAATATATTTATCCTGTGGGAGATGTTTTTATTTAGTTTAGTTCCCATGACAGTCTTTCAGAAACAAACATCCAGACAACACAGTGATATGGGTATCACCGTGCTGAACAGAGGAGTGCAGGTCTTGTACATGCAGCTAAATAGAACTAAATGGACTCTTGCAGAGATACAGGACATTGTGGATGAATTATTTCAGCAAAAACGGTTTTATACATTTGAAATGTCCCCCATCCTTGAAAAAAGCCACACAAATTATTAAACAAATGGTTATTTACAAGTGTTGATTTATTGTGTAGGCAGCTCACCCATGAGGTATCATCTGTGATGTGCCATGTGCACTGTACATTTCTATTACTGTACAAATTACTATATAATAGTTTATATAGTGTAGCGCGCGCGCTGAAGAACGTCTCGCGAGAACTGGCGTGACTCCGCAGCGTGTTCAGCTCGTTCCTCCATTTCGCTGCGTCGAAAGTGTCCCGCGAGCGCTGCGTTCAGCGATCCCGAGCCCGTTACTTAACGTGATCCTGCGAGCCCGCCGGTACCTCACTGGGTACCGAGAGGCAGTTCGGGATGTTCTCAGCACGGATGACGTACGATTAGAAGCGGATGGCGATTCCTTCAGTGAGAATTTAGTAAAAGAAAAGTGCTCGAAAATTTCAGGTAGGTGGGAACGTAAGATGGCGGCGGCCAGAGGAGGAAGTGGTGGGAGGGGTTACTGGAAGGGGGCGTGAGATGGCGGGACGAGTTGACTTGTATCTGTTTTGGATGGTTACCCATCAGTCTGGCCTTTATTGAATTGGTTTAGATGCATCAACAGTACATCACCAGGTAAAAACTATTTGAAGCAGTTCCTAATGCAAAATACATGATTGCAGCCCCAACTTTAGGAGGTCTGCGGATTCCAGGTTTCTTTGTGCTACACACTTATGAGATAGCCAGTGAAATATGTCACTGTTGCCTCCTAAGCTACCAATTTGACATTACTTGTGGATTACTAGTTTGGTCACCCAACCCCTTTAACCAACGAAACTTTCACCCTCTTGTTTCCCTTATCTCGCCCATCCCAATTATTAATATGACCACTGTTTGTCTGGGTGATTGCTGTTGTGTGTGTTGCTTTAAGTCAAACATACAGGTAATAGTATGTGACAAAATATAGATTGTTCTGAGTTGACTGGCATTTTTGTCAGGGGTGTCCCCGCACAATGACGTCACAAGGTTGCTCCCTGCAAAATAAAATGTGTGTTTAAAGTGTTTAAAACCCCCCGAAAGCGATTATGTTCAATTACCCGTTCACTTAGCTCAGCTGGTAGAGCAGTGCAAAGGTTGTGAGTTCGAGTCCCAGGGGAGCACACGTACTGATAAAATGTATAAGTCGCTTTAATATGTGTAAGTCGCTTTGGATAAAAGTGACTGTCAAATGCATAAACGTAAAATGACAGATGTGAGGACATCCTGCCATTTAAACACTCAACAACATGAATGAAGAGATGTATCTTGTCTGTTGTAGCGGCTGTTAGCTGTGCTAGACTTCTGAAGGGCCAAATGTGCGTCTGTCAGCATCCCGTGTCCTCCGAACGGAACCGGCGCACCGTTCCTTATCTCCAGCGGCAACGGTAACTGTCACGTTAATAAACAGTTAGAGAATAACTCAGCGGTGACTGGTCGCTAAAAGCTAAAGATTCGCGAAGATTCAGTTACTGAATGAAACCGGCGTTTGTCATTGCCAACCAGCTATATGATTAAAACAGTGTATTTTGGCGTGTTTTCAAAGCACGAATTAACTGGACCTCATTTGGGCGTGTATATACACTGGAAATAATGGTGGTGGAAATAATATGTGCCTGTAAATTTCCTGCAGACAGAACTGTCGTAACTGGCCTGTGCAGTAGATGCAGCCAATAGACACACGTATGATTTTTACCTCAGTTTTCTCTTGCTTTATAACTATTAACCACACTGAGCAGGCCACGCTGGTCTACTCACCAATAAGACTTTTCTCCTTTGATTAGTTAATTAGCCGCTTTATTCGGAAGTGCATGTTTGATTTTTCAGTGTTGTGTATGGAGTTCATTCATTTGAATGTTTATGTCTCTAATGTTTATGTCTTCATTTGAATGCATTTTGCTTCCCCTGATATCAGCATCCTGGAAGTGAAGGTCACAGCAGACATACAGGTCAATCATCTGTCATCACATACAGGTATTGAGTCAGTTCTCAATTCATCAAGTGGATGAATCTGTAAAATGGTTTCTTAGGTGTGATCAAATTCAGACATATCTTCAGATGCAGCTGGTAAAGATCTGACACATCACATGTGTTTCTCAGGGTCAGTGTGTAGCAGTGTCTGTTTTGGGAAAGAGGCGCTGCAGCAGCGCTGCTGTCCGGCGGTGGCTGTGCTGGGCGGTACCTCTGCGGCTGCGTAGAATGTGGCCGGGCCATCCCAGCATGCCCTGCAGCCAGTCGCAGCTGCCCCTCTACCAGCGTCATCAGCTGACACTGCCACTGGTTCACAGCAGCAGAAACAAGACCCAAAGACTACATGTAAAGAACAGACCATCACTGCCACACAACAGAACAGCAACACAGAAGAACCCGAGGAAATATCAGCTTCAGACGTACAAAAGCTTACAAACACACGGGAGGCTCAGACTCCCTCAGATGGACTTTCTGAAAGTGGGACAGATACCATTACAAAAAAACAGGTTTTGCTTCACAGGTGTAGGACGGGGAAAACAAGCACAATGGAGGAGCAACCAAGCACCAACCCCTGCCCTGAGTGGAGCCAACAGGCTGGAGATTCAGGGGGTTTCTCTGTCCCAAAGAAGACAATCACATTGGAATGCAAACGCAGTTTTAGTCAGGAGAAAACCTCTGGAAAGCACATGCCTGGAGAACTCTGCTGTGCCCCAACAAATGATGTTAACTCAAGTGCAGTTAAGACAGCAGACAGAGATCACAAACAACCGTCCCAAACAACTGAAACAAATCAGACTGTCCTCTCATCCGAGTCTAGCAAGAAAAGTACAACAAATTCAGAGCACCAGGCTAGTAAACTTACTGACTACAAGGAGACTGTGAAAAATGTCACGCAAGATCTACCTGAAACAAAGGAAGGTGGTGTTGATACAGCTACAAAAACAGCAAAGGGGGAAAGACAAAGATTTCGTGGAAAATCTTTCTGCTTAGGATACAGAGCGTCAAACACAAACACAAGCTCTCTTCCTAAAACAGCTGGCCTGCACACCCTGTCTGAAAACACACAGTGTGCGCAAAAGATGAGCTCTCTGCATACAAACTTAATGAAAACCTCCACAACTTTTCAGATAGGTAAAGAGATTAGTGCAAAGAAGGGACAATGCAATGAAAACCTTCCGTGTTCTAACTGCGCTGCTAATGAACTATGTCATGACATGTGTGTTGATGAACCAAAGCTGTCTGAATCTGAGACGTGCAGTGGCGATGGACAGGTCCCCATAGTGAATGAAAGGTCACATGTCAGTGTATGTATCACGTCTGATATGGTTGTAAAACAGAATAATAGTGCCAAATATACAGTAACATCCACGTCCCAGGACGGGGGCGGCCGGTCTCAGACTAACTCACACATCTGCACAAAGAACACAACAGAAAACATGAGTGTTGAAGGTAGAGCAGAGACTGGGTCTGAACTAAGTGCTGTTGGGGTGAAAGATTTGAGTGGTGTGGGGACTTTAATGCAGCCGAATATGGAGGACACCTGGCTGGTGGTAAGTGAGATAGATGGTCAGTGTGAAAGCAGCGATCTTGAGGAGATGATGGAGACCAGCACAAGGTCTCTGGTGCAGGGTGCTGACCCTCAGTCAGCTGTGGCTGTGTTTGAATGCAGCCCCCTCTTTCAGACCTCATCTGCTCCTAATACTCTACAGCTCACAGACGGATTAACTGTGCAAAAAGAAGGGTCCATAATTGTCAAGCAAAATAAGGATTTAGGCCCCACTAATCCTGCTAACACATTGTCAGGGTTACCGCCCACCCTGAAACAGTGTGCTGTCACCTCAGCTCAACAGAGTTCACCTGTCTGGACTGGCAGTCTCACTGCTGGATCATATAAAGCTTCACAGGGTTTCACTTCTAATGCACTTTCACAGAAAATCTTCACTGCTCACACTTCATCAGCTTCGGTACAGCTCCTTCATCCTGGATCTTCTGGAGGTGAGTGGGCCAGTGTGTCCAGTGTTGTTCCCGAGGGGAAACACTCCCCTGTCAGCACATCTCAGGATTCAGTGTCTCTGAGAGGTGAGCTGGAGCTGGAGAGACAGCAGTCATCAGATCAGCATCTGTCATCAGATCAGCATCTGTCATCAGATCAGCATCTGTCATCAGATCAGCATCTGTCATCAGATCAGCATCTGTCATCAGATCAGCATCTGTCAACAACACATGATGTCCTGCAGCTGAATGATGCTTCCCTAGAGGAGAGCAGTGATGGAGAGGCGAATGGATCCATGGACGTTCAGAATGAAGACAGCAGTTCAGCTCCTAATAAGGTATAAACATGTAATATTGGCTTAGGTATCCAAGATAAATAAATGCTCTACTGCTACTGCACTTGTTGAGCCATGTGTGTCTTCCATCATGGGCGGAGCAGGACTGACAGACATGTTCCTGAAGGTAAGAGGTGTCAGGCAGTGAAGTGTTAAAGTAAAACTGTTCATCTCTCACAGTATATCAGTTAGGAGCATTGAGGGAGCTAATAATGAGAGGCTTGATCAAGGTGTCTGTTTAAATGCTGTTCAGTTTCTCCTTTTTATCTCTTGAGCTCTCTGTCACTCTTCTGTTTGTTTTAAGGTTTGCCAGTGGATTGCAACTCCTTCCACCTCCCCTGTTCTGTGTCCCTCATTCAGTGACTGGATGCCATCGCACACAGACAGATCTTCACCTGTGCAAAACTCTCATGGCAGAGTCACACCCTCCTCTTCCTCTCAGAGCTCCGCAGGCTGTTCTCAGACAGAACACACAAACGCACCAAAATCTCGCTCGGAGAAGCTTACAGACATGGCTGAACTGGCAAAACACGTGAGAGATGTTTCTGATTCAACGCTTATATTCTGACTGTCGTCTGCCTGTCTGAAGTATGGAGAGCATTCAGTGTGTTCTTCACAGGAAGCAGAAATAGAACATCGAACCCTGGCACTGAAACGGGAGGGTTTCTGGTCCCTGAAACGTCTGTCTCGCATACCAGAACCAGTTCGGCCCAAAGTGCAGTGGGATTACCTGTGTGAGGAGATGCTGTGGCTCTCTGCAGACTTTGCTCAAGAAAGGAGATGGAAGAGAGGAGTCGCCCGGAAGGTAAGAGAAGCTCCGGTCATTCTCTCTGACCTGTGATTGATCATAATGTCTCATTACTCTGAGCTTTTCTCAGGTAGTGCGGATGGTGGTGCGACACCACGAGGACATTCGGCAGAAGGGTGAGAGAGCGAAGCGTGAGGAGCAGACCAAACTGAGACGAGTTGCTGCTTCTATTGCCAAGGAGGTCAGAGCCTTTTGGAGCAGCGTTGAGAAGGTGAACTTCAGCCTTGTGTGTTTAATTCTGCCTGCCTGCCCTGAAACATTCATGATGAATTAATATTAGTCTGAAGAAGTCATAGCACAGATCAAATGAAGCTTCAGATCTTTCATACTTTCTCCCCCGTTCTTGAATGAAGGTGGTCCAGTACAAACAACAGTCCAGACTGGAAGAGAAGCGGAAGAAAGCTTTAGATCTGCAGCTGGATTTCATTGTGGGTCAGACAGAGCGGTACTCAGACTTGTTGAGTCAGTCCCTGCAGGCTGATCCAGCACACGGTTCGAACAGTGCAGCTCTCTCCACACAGCTCAGTGCTGTTGATGTGGACGGTGAGAGACAGACTTTCAGTCTTCAGATCACGTGTGCTGTCAATCAGGGTTAAATTCAACACTTCTGTTCTTCAGAGTAAATGCTACTTGGATATCATTACTTGGATACTATGTGTTTTGAACACACAGCTTTAGTGTAAGTCAGATCTTCATTGATCTTCATCTGCTGCAGATAGAGACTTTGAGCCACTGTGTGAGGAGGAGGATGATGAAGAGACTATAGAGGTGGAGGAGCAGCAGGAGGGTAATGATGCAGAGACTCAGAGGAGAGAGATAGAGCTACTGAGACAGGAGGGATCTCTGCCTCTGGACCAGCTGCTGAGCACACTAACTCTCCCTCAGGTACATCATTCACTCCAGCACTCAGAAACTGTGTGCACGATACAGTGAAATGTCACTGTCTGTAGTGAGAGTGAGTCCTGAACACACAGAGACTCGTGAGAGTAAAACCATCTTCTACAACCAGATGTTGATGACTAGTGTGAACAGAACTGAAGTTAACGGCTTCTAATGCGTCCTTCAGTTAAATCATCACTGTTCTCATTCATGTGTTTCAGTACAGCAGCAGCATATTGTTTCAGCTCCCCTCTTGTAAATATGATCATCTCTTTAAATTCACAGGAAGTTGAATCAGACGATTCAAACTCCTCTTCAGTTAATGAGGAAGAATTCAGTGTCAATGAAGAAGATGGTTTGTAGAGTTTTTCTTCAGGAATATAAAGAACTGAATGCAGGGCTTAAGTGTTCTCTGTGCTGTTCTTCAGCTGAGAATGAGGAGGAAACCATTGCAGCCCAGGAAATCATTGAAGGAGATGAAGATCATGATGAGGAACTGAATGACCTTACTAGAGAGGGTGACTGAAATACTGTGATTTATAAGTACACATGTAGACAACATGTGTAAATGTGACTGTAAATGTAACTGTAAATGTGAGACATTGTTCTTTAATGATTTCTTTAATGTGGAGTGTTTCGCTGTGGCTTTGGTGGTTTTTTTACGTGTGATTTGTTGGGTTCACAGGAGAGTTGAGCATGGAAGAGCTTCTAGAGAAGTACAGAGGAGCCTATGACTCATCTGAAGAATCTGAGGGCACTGAAGAGGAGCTGGAGGAGGAGACGGAAGGAGACGACAGCATGGATGAGACTGACTCCTCATCAGGTGAGTTTTACCATTAGAGTCACTGAAACATTAGATGATCAGTGTTAAAACTCACTGAATATCACACCAGCTGTGCTTCACTCATGTTTCAGATTCCCAAACAGCTTTAGACAGTGATGAAGAGGATGAAGAGGATGAAGAGGATGCGGGCCTGCAGGAGAGTGATGGTGATGATGATGGAGGTGAAGGGATGGAGGTTCTGTTGAGAGAGGGAGAATGTGGTCTTGCTTTACCAACATCCCCACGTCCCCAGAAAGAGATCAGCCACATTGCTGCTACAGCTGAGAGCCTTCAACCCAAAGGTTACACACTGGCCACTACAAAGGTAACCACACACACACACACACACACTCAGAACCCCGAACTCAGTTTCTGTTTGTCACCAGCTGTGGTTGTTTGGATCTGTTTATTTAACTCAAGGTGAAAACACCAATTCCCTCCCTGCTCCACGGCACCTTGCGTGAGTACCAGCACATTGGACTGGACTGGCTGGTCACCATGAATGAGAAGAAGCTCAATGGCATTCTTGCAGATGAAATGGGACTGGGGAAGACCATCCAGACCATTGCTCTGTTGGCTCATCTGGCTTGTGTAAAGGGTATCACATCCCACTGAAGTTTGCCGTCCTCGTTGATGTTTTCTGAAATGTGCTGGAGTTATCCAATATTACAAACTGTAATACAATATTACAAAATGTTTCCTGTTTCAGGCAACTGGGGTCCACATTTAATCATAGTGCCCACCAGTGTGATGCTGAACTGGGAGATGGAGATAAAACGGTGGTGCCCAGGCTTCAAAATACTCACCTATTATGGCAGCCAGAAAGAACGCAAACTCAAGAGACAGGTACTGAATACAACAATACTCACATCGCTTTATGCTGAGCTGCATGATTCTGCATGATTTTTCTCCTCCTTTCATTATTTTTTCAGGGCTGGACCAAACTCAATGCGTTCCACATTTGCATCACCTCTTACAAGCTTGTGCTGCAGGACCATCAGGCTTTTAGACGTAAGGTGTGGAGGTACCTCATTCTGGATGAAGCCCAGAACATCAAGAACTTCAAGTCCCAGCGCTGGCAGAGCCTGCTCAACTTCAACAGGTGCTCACTTCTCAATCCAGTTATTTCTCCAGCAGTTACAGGCCCTGTTTTAACTTCAATATCTTCACATCTGGAGGATAAAGTGGTTTATTTACAGTTTGAATTGTGTTTTGTGTGCAGTCAGAGGCGCCTGCTGCTCACAGGCACACCTCTTCAGAACAGTCTGATGGAGCTTTGGTCACTCATGCACTTTCTCATGCCTCACGTGTTCCAGTCGCATCGTGAGTTTAAAGAGTGGTTCTCCAACCCCCTCACGGGCATGATCGAGGGGAGCCAGGAGTACAACGAGGGTTTAATCAAACGTCTTCACAAGGTATAAAAACACGGGATATGAATTCACTGAGACGCGTCCTGTTGGAGAGAAATAGTTCCTTACAATCTTTGCCTGCATTTATTTTGAATATTTAAAGTTTGCCCATATGAAAGCATCCGCTCTGTCTCTTTAAGGTGTTAAGACCCTTCCTGCTGCGCCGCATCAAAGCAGATGTGGAGAAACAAATGCCTAAAAAGTACGAGCATGTGGTGCGCTGTCGCCTGTCTAACAGACAGCGCTTTCTCTACGATGACATCATGGCCCAGACCTCGTGAGTATCCCGGCAACACAGACTGACTCTGCCCACAGATCTCAGGCTGATGATTATCACGTGTCGTTTTTGCAGGACACGAGAGACTTTGGCCAGTGGTCATTTTATGTCTGTGATCAACATCCTGATGCAGTTGAGGAAAGTGTGTAACCACCCCAACCTGTTTGACCCGAGGTCCATACAGTCTCCCTTTATCACCCAGCCCATCGTCTTCTCCACTGCCTCACTGGTCCAGCGAGCTCTGGAGACCACACCTCTGCAGGTACATGATGCAGGAGAACCTGCCTTCACTAAACAGTCACTGTTTCCAATATTTCTTTTCCATAAGAGACCACAATACAAACTACGATTCAGAATCTAACTTAAACCTGGAAATGAAATGCTGAAAAATGAATGATGTTATTTTCTGTTCTGCCCTCACTGAGGGTTCATAAATCTTTTGTTTTCTCACAGCGCTGTGACTTGTCCTTGTTTAATCTGGTTGGTCTGGAACAGCATGTGTCTAGATATCAAGCAGATGTTTTCCTGCCTCAGAGAAAAGTGACGCATCAGCTTGTGCAGGAGATCATGTCTGGTCCTGCTCCTCCTCCCAGACCCAAACCTGTTCGCATGAAGGTCAACAGGTACAGCCCAATCCAGATGTGTGTGTCTGAGGTACATGAATGAGGGTTTGGATGTATCTTTATTAAATTTCCTTGCAGGATGTTACAGCCTCTTCCTAAGTCTGAAAGGGGTTCAGCTGTGAACGCCCCATTGTCTGCATGTCCCTCCAACAAAGAGTTTCAGACTCCAAAGCTGCCCCTGATCACAGAGGTCACCTCTTCCCAGACTCCCTCTCAACCATCACCTCAGAGTCAGTAAAACTCACAACCTGAGCAGGAACCCTGTGATTACAGGGAGAGATTAACTGCTGCTTCTGTTTCAGTTTGTCTGGTAAGTGCTCCAAAAGCTGCAGTGACTCCCAGCAGTGTCCCTCATCCAGTGAGCGTCCAGCCCTCAGCACCCTCCAGTATTCCAGCTGTTTCCTCTCCACCTCCAGTCATGACTCAGAGAGTTTCACTCAGCCCTGACATGCAAGCGCGGCTGCCCTGTATGCTCATTTATCACTGCATGTTATAACCACAACCAGTCGTTCATGGTGCCCAGCATCATTCATTTGTTTTTATTGATGTGACATGTACAGCAGGAGAGGTGCTGAGCATTGCTCAGCTGGTGTCTCTGGCCGGCCGGCCCATGTCGTTCTCTCAGGGCAGTAAGCCTGTCACCTTCCAGCTTCAGGACAACAAGCTAACGCTTTCTACAACTCGACTGCACCCTGTGCCTCAGCCACGGCCTGTCCCAGGTAACAACCACTGCCTTCCACACATATATTATCTGCTGGAGGAATAATCTGCCTGTGAAAAGATCCACTGCCTCAGCTCCTGTTTTCAGTCTTTCTGTGAGCATTTGCTGTAGTCTCTGGTCTGACACTTTCGTCTGTGCTTGTGCCCTACAGGAAGTGTAATGCATCTGCTTTCCAGTAGTGGGCAGCACCACCTCATTAGTCAGCCAGCTCAGGTGACACCTATTCACACAGTTAGTCAGTCAGTTAGCAGCTCAGCAGTTCCCCACCTCAGCAGCACAAGCCCAGCCTTCTCTGGACTAGCA
>JAZGTI010005685.1:0-24935 GCA_036877585.1 Botia kubotai
TTGGTTTTTGTGTTTTATCATGACTTTCATTCTCATGCTCCCGCAGAGACTGATGGGAAATGTAGTTTAGGCTCACAAACCGGCTAAATCATGTAATTTATGTAAGTCATTATTTATGTACGTTTTCCGTAACAAATCTGTAAGTTCAATAATTTTTTTGCCTTGTTGCACTGTTCTTCATTAACAGTGACCAAAATGCATACAACTTAAAATTACACATTTACACTTAAAACTAACGACAATCAATACCAATAGGCTTTTATACTTTTCATTATTTAAACGATCCCACTGCTTATTTATATATATACTTCAATTTATATAATATATATTATATTAAATTAATTTATATAATTTATATTAAAATATTAATATATATAATAAATATTGTAATATATATCATATTATAATAGTGTTTATGCACCCTCATCTTGTACGTGATGAATCCAACATTATTTTAAGATGGCATCCAGGATGTATGTTGGTTCTATGGCAATTCTGTCACACATTCATTACATTCATTAGTGCCTCTGAATGCAAAGGTTATACTGTCTAAAGTGTTGCCTATGTACACATTTACGTCAAATACACAACACTGAGCCTGTAAACCCAGAGGTGATGTTACAAGGCAAGTTCACGCTATCCCAGTAAACAGTTCATTTTAAAGCCTGTTCACGTGTGCTAATATTTAATATGGTTAAAGGGGAAATGAAGCACTCTGCCTATGTGTGTCACTGCGATGGTGCCGACAGCCAAAGGACACAGGAAACGACCCATTATAAACAGTTAATTCTGTTACAATGATTATGTACCTGTTTTTGACTGCTTCCTGTGAGACTGAAACCACAAACGAATCTACAGCACACTTCTTACTTTCGCACAGTCTGAAACAAATGCATTGAGTGATGGAGGAATAGCCCCTGAACGACAAGGCTGAATGAATGAATATTATAAGATGTGATGTGACTCAAATTTAGCTATCAATGGGTATATAATTGAGTTGAAAACCTGCCCACCAGCATTCCCTGCTTTTACACCATGTCACTGTCTTACACAAACAGCAGATTCTTGCCTTTGAGATTACTTGTTGTTTTGTAAAGCACACATGGGACAACACCCCTTGCCCTTGGCTTTCACATACCTAAACAGTAACCATGACCTTTAAATATATGTGGAAGCACAACTCACATTCACACAACTCACATTCACAAAAGATAGTTCTCTTAAATCTTAAAGAGACAGTTTCTCACCATTTACATTTGCGTGTCTATCAAAACCTTCCTGACTTTCTTCTTTTGTGGAACCTGAATGGGGTGAACTGCCCCTTTAAGAAAGCATCTGCCAATAACGTGTGAGTATGCAAAGACAACCTATGCTCACAACCTATTTCTTGCTATGTACTGCCAGTCTACACGTTACCTCATACTGTATGTATGAAAGATCTCTACATTTTGTGCCAATTATACTGACCCAGCTTTCCCAGAATGCTCTTCTGAGCTCACTGTGCAACTGATACAGCAGCTTCTCTCCTACCACTGCTGAAGGTCAGGACACCAACAAACACAAATACAGAATAAGAGATGGAAAGATTACAGGTCTATAAACACTTGTGCTTGCTGGGGCTTTAGACTTGAAACAAAGAGGTAATCCTGTAAAATCTTACTGACAGAAACATTTTAAACCAGCCGAGGATCATTTGCTGGTCTCCCAGCCTGGTCTGTGTACTTTGCTGGTTGTAGAGTGGTTTAGAGGGGCACTTCATTGCTGATCAGATTAAACCAACAAAAACAATCAAAAAGCAGCTTGGCCAGACTGCAGTTAAATCAGCTTAAACCAGCTACTATCAGTAAACCTTGAAAAAGGTTTATGTTGTAAATGTTTTTATTAGCAGTGAACTTGTAGGAGGTTTTTGATAGCAAACAAAATGCACACAAGGGATGGATCAGGAAGGCCAACTAGCCAACTACTTGTCCAACAACTGACCAGACAGTTAGTCAAATGGAGTCTGTATAATCAGTTTCAGTGGCTTTCGAAAGGATGAATTTAGACATGCAACTTCCCAAAGAGGGTTTAACATGCTGACAGTTATAACAGCTGTACAACGTCAGCACACTAAAACCCTCTCTGAGAGGCTGGGTCTCTATATTTATATTACATACAGCACAACCACTACAGCTATCAAATCACCACGCGTCACAATGCTGGTACTACTCATAATCTATAGGCAGGAAGAGATGTATGTATATATGACACACTTGTGCTGTTTTTTTAAGCATCCACCACAAACACTGCATAACTAAGATGCCATGCCAAGTTAAAAATAACAGTCTATACACTGCAATGTATATGTGGTGGGTGACGTGGCTGTTTGAGAGCTGATGTTGGTTTATGTTGCGATTGTATATGGTTTCTCTTACAGAGGAGGGAGTGCTCGGGGAAGCCAAAGAGGTTGTTCGTCTCCGCATGGAAAAGCGCTGTTGACTGCGCAGGCTGAATCTTCGAAAAGATTCTCGGCTGCGATTGGCCAGGCTGCGTAAGGAGGCGGCCCTTTTAAAGCCGCTTTCCTCTTCTCCACCCCCTTCACCGGCTCTTCTCTCCATGCTGTTGGAGACCATGTTGATGGCACCTTGGAAGGAACGCCGCATATTCCCCATCCAGCCCGACACTTGAGTGTGAGCCACCGATAGCTTGTCTCCTAGATACTCCATCTCTACCAAACAAGCTTAGATTTGTAATAAGTAATTTTCAAGTGAGAATTGTGTTCTTATGGAGCTTAATGTCCAGATAAGCTTAATAAATGGAGTCTGTTTGGGAGACACCCAATGACGTCCAAGAGACTCTCACAGAGGCAAGGTCAGGTTTTTAAATCTCTAAGGTCAGTTGACTGTAGTCAAATTCCACCTTCAGGATAGTTGCTGGTTAAAAAAAAGTTGAAAGTGCATCTGTGTTTAAACTCCATGGTTGGGTATCACTATGTAGATCAGTCTTTACCCATATAAGGAATGTTTATGGCATAGGATCCTTCTCTTTAGTTCTGTCCAGGGACTCAAGTGGTATGCTGCGTTTTCAGAGCAAGGGCAGGACAGACTGTTTCTGCACTGCAGCATTTAGCAAAACACAATCTGTGATTCAACTTTCTATCATGCTTGACACGTATTTACAGTCCATTTACAGTAGCTCAAGTAATGTACCTTAATTTATCACCTAGAGTTTCAACTGCCAGTAACAGACGTACAGTCACACACATGCACTCACAGATTAAGTAACTCAGTAGTCAATAGAACTACATGGGGCTTCCCTATTAGAATCGCATAAGTCATTGTTCTATGCTAGTTTTTTGACAACTGAGATATCATAGCAATACAGGACACTGGGTAATGCGATCCATAGCAGTTCTGCAGTGCCTCATGCCTCCAAGGCAAAACAACCACAACAAACTTATTCTAATGATGTAACCACAGAAGCACCAGGTATTTTTCCCCCTACGCATAAGACAAAGGAGCATGATGTCATAAAATCTAACTTAATCATCTTAATTACGTCAATCACCTAACATTTCCGTCACAATGAATTTCCAAAATCCACTTTCTGTTAACCAATAGTTATGTTTGTAGTTAAAAGATGAAAATATCAGTTTCTTCTGTTCGCTTAAAAACCCTACACCTAAATCAATGAATGGACAGTAATCCCATTCACATTTTAGAGAAACTGCAGCTGCGTCACTCTAGAGAGTCCTAAATTAGCAATGAACTCCTACATAAATGTTTGTCTTTTGAGTTGAGCTGTCAGCACAGCCATATACTCAAACAAATGCTAGTCAACTCATGAATCAGAGCTGTCACAAACACACCTTCCCGGTCACGTCTCAGACCTGTCAGGTTGCACGAGCAACTTCAACACAACTGCTTCCAAAAGAGCTCTGACACGCAGACTGGCAACGATGTCCACCTATACATTTAGAAATCATCTACAACCCCTACGTAGGGTCAGAAGTAGGAGACCAAGAAATCTTCCTTGCTTCTTCGCTTCTAGAACATGCAGAGGTCCAGGTCAAAAGTCCATCTGTAAATCAGAAAGTATCCAGTTGGTTTCGAGGACGTTATTTTGAGGTTTTCTCTTCCTCTGGTTCCACTGTTTCCTATTGTGTGTTCCAGCAGGTACTGGCAGGTAGAACAGAAATGCGTCAGCGTCCCTACTGCTGTTCCCCTGTGCTACGGGACTCAAGGAGAAAACAGAGGGAGGAGAAAACGAGAGCAGAGAGAGTGAGAGGGAGGGGTGAGGGAAACCAGTGATATCAGCAAGAGAGACAGAGAGGGAGAGAGAGGAAGATATATGCACTGCAGTGTTCCCTGCTACTGCCCCAGCTTACACACACACACACACACAGAGAGAGAGAGAGAGAGAGAGAGAGAGAGGTGCATTGGTTATGCAATGTTGTCAGCTGCTCATTTTGCTGAGAGCAGAAGAGAGTTGAAAGGATACAATAAAGAATGACAGAAGGAAATGGCCAATGAAACCTGAATGACTAAATAAAATAATGCTGCACAAAGTCTATCGCTCTGCCTTCAGACGTTTTTCTTGATGTTCAGACAGAAGTTGTTAAGAGAAGCAGCACAGCACATGGAACAATGGGGGAGTTTGCTTTGCAAATGGACAGCGTCTGTCATGCAAACATCACTGAAGACTAACCAACCCTTTGTTTAACGGCCTCATCACAGATTTTTAAAAATAAAACATCTACGTACTTCTACATTCTGTAGATAGATTAATTAATGTATTGTTTATTCTGAAGTTATGTGTGCTTTTAAACAATCATTTGTCTCAATGGGGACAAAAATGAGAGGACAGTCTGGTGAACGTGTATCAGCATCCCCTAGTGGAATGACAGTGCATTACAAATCTTGAGAAAACTAGCAAACTAAGTTTTCTAATCCCACACATTATAATTGACTTCATCTGACCCTATACAAACACTGATAGCCACTGACCTATTACAGCCATCTAAAGCACTTCATCATTTTCAGATCAGTTACATCTTTTTTTAGGTTGTTAACAGTTATGTTAGTTATGTTGTTAACACATTCAGTTGAAACCAAATGTCTGCAACCACATTAAAAATCTGGAATTTAAAATTATTTATTTGGAAATAAACAAAGCTTTAATCAAGACTATTTGTTACATTAACCGGTTTCTACAAAAGGTCTAAGGTTACGCTTGCAATAAAATCATTTTTTATTTTTACATCATAAACATGCGAAATAGAACAGTTTTTCACAAGCGGTCTCAGACTTTTAGACTCAACTTTATGTCTGAAATTAGACTGATCATAAACATATTACAACAGACAATATCATCTTTCTGCTTAAAAGAAACCCCAAATGCTCCAGTTTCAGAGGTGCAGCTGGCACAAAAGACACAAATCACTTTAAGATTAGATTAAGGAACCTGATGTCTACAAGACTCTTATAAATGTCAAAAGCCAATCAATGGTAAATTGTTTTTTGTTCCTTTTATAGACACAGAGCAATAGTTACGTAGAGTCTACTTTCCTTCCTTTGTGACAAACAACACACACACACACACAAAACACATTACATCACAAAATTTTAGCATGAAGCCAAAAGGTCTACATATAGAATTCTGCTACCTGAAAGGAGAAGAATCTGGCGAATATCCAAATGTTGAATAAGTGCACACATTATCTAGTGCTGAGTGGTAACATGATGACTTTCAACATACTTATTGAAAGCCAGCGTGACATCATAGGTCATGAGTCATGACATCGTCATCTGTCCGATGTTAAAGCCAGCTGGAAAACTGATATCTGCTGCTTCCAAGATTTCTGACATCACTGTTTTGATCACAGACTCACTGTTTTGATCACTCATAGCTAATGCCACTGAAATGCCAAGCTTTATTTTTAATAGACAAGTTTAAATGAATTGACTAATGAACCTACAATAACTAATGAACCTACAAGCACATTACCAAGTTCATAACTTTAACTAAAATACAGACAAATGCAATCACAGAAAGTTTGATGAGAAGCTTGTCTTATAAATGTCCCCTAATCCTTCCAGTAATTGTGTATTTTTCCAGTGAGTACCCATTTTAACAGCGCAAACAAAGCAGCAACGCTGAATGGTCAATAGAACACCAAACCTAAGGATGGGAAGCAGAGATGACATAAAAACAGTCTATGATGATCATAACAGGAAATGTCCATGCATTATAGGTAAATATGAACACTAAGGGATTTAGACTAATGCATTATTTAGAAAATAAACTTAAATATCAGTAGCTGATTACTCAACAACAAAACAGATTAGCTGATGACTATATGTAAAATGATTTTTCCTAATTGTTTTTGGAAACATGAATCATGTCCAATATATATGACCCCATTATGACTTTTATGATGTATTTGCATGTGTACTTTTTGTCTGTGTAGCCTTACATATAACCTGTTATAGTTCTATCAAAGACTGGAGAGGTCATATGTTCCAATACCCCAGTTACATTAAGATGGCTAATATCATATCATACTATCAAGGCTGAATCACAATAGCAGGTGTTACTGTACATACCCAAACTCATTGTGGCTACATCAAGATAAAAGTTAAAATAAGATATGAGCAAATTAAGAGTAAATTAAGTCAAAACAGAGCAAGTAGCCTGAATGGTTTAATGTTCCTCTTAAAAGCACATGTGGTCCATACAGGAAGACTAACAATGACTGACACTACTTTCTTTGTGTCAAAGCTTCACATTCTCACACATCAGTGTTGAATATTACAGCACTTACAGACTTTGGCAGAAACTACAACACAAGTAGATAATGTAACATTTATCAGGTAGGATGATAAACACAGTGATGACATAGTGACAGTTTAATATGAGCCTGGTATTCTGACTCATAGTGCAAACTGACACAGTTTGACACACTCCTCTGACACAGCAAAACAAACTGTTCAAGAAACAGATGAAAATGTCTCAAAATATTTTTGTTGTCATAAACCAGTTTGTTAGTATTTGGAAAATTATGATTATGCCGTGTTTATGCAGGACAACTAAATATACACAGATATATAGATATTATAAGCCAAAACATTTAAACATGAATGAAAAAAAAGAGAGTGAAATGAAATCTGAAATCTTCAATAGCATAACATTTTTTAAATAGCATATAAAAGTAATTGAAAAATGTTGTGTATAGATATCAGGGCAGAAAATGCTTTACTTACAGCTTTGTATTTTTAATAATTAATTTTTTTCTTAAATTAGCAGTTTTTGGACAGAGCAGTAGTGCACTTTTAATTAAACAACTATCTTTGCAGCACACAGAACTAATAACATGCTTTGAAATAAAATTGCACTTTTGTTAAAGCTGCTAATGCAATGTAAGGGTTACATGTGGACTGTTTGGTATTAGCACTGTGTAAGCAAAGGGTACTGACATGTTTCTAACACAAAACAGATTCCACGGATGTAAAACTGATACTATATCTTATGTAGCCACACCCACTTTCACGTTCGGACAAAAATAACGTACCATAATAATGGTGTCACTGTGTATAATTACAAGACCACTGAAACCATGACAACTGGAAGTTCAAACACAGACAGAAGTGACACCTGGGTAACCATAAAACATAAGGTAAATATGAGCCTTCCTCTTATTTAATAATTCAAAGACACGTTGGGAGAAAAAATAAAGTGTTTTGTGTTCTTTTTTGAGGAGAGCCATCTGTCTCTCAACTGTAAAACTTATCTGACAACAAGTAGTCGGACAACAGGAAGCATTTGCAGTGGCCTCACCTTAGTCATGTAAACATAATATTGATCAGAATAATACTCATATCTTACAGAGGAAGAAACAACTTCACCACTAAAAGCCTGTATTGCACTAATGCCACAATAAAAACCTACAAGATTGTCAGTGTTACATCAAATTTATAGTAAGTAAAAACGTTTTGTGACCAAAAGTACACCGTTTTTGTGCTAGCTCATTCAGCTAGTACACTGAGAAGTCACTCTGAAGCTCACTTAGAAGTCTAAGCTTTCACCTGCCTGCAGGAAAACAGGAAAACTGTGGTTTGTTGTCTATTAGTATTTGTTGTCTATTAGTATTAGTATTACAATCTTGATAGTAAAAAGAAGTGTGCTTACCCACAGCCACCAACAGCAGGAAGCACAGATGTGATAAGCCATATTTCTGTAGAGCTGATCTTACTAGACAGTCCGACAGAGTGTCTTACTGTTTTCTCTCCTTTTTCACATTTGAGATGTTTATTTAATTGAAGTTCTCAACCTCTCTCCATCTCTTACAACTCTCTTCCTGTAACCATGAGCACATAGTGATGCCAAAATGACTCTTCCTATATGATTAACAATACTGAGAAATGATAGAGGCAGAGAGAGAGGTAGGTAGAGAGAGAGAGAGAGAGAGAGAGAGAGAGAGAGAGAGACCGAGCTTCCTCTTTAAGACCACAGGCAGACACCCACGTAACAGGACCAATAAACACTCAAACATAAAAGTAAACAAGCTCTTACAGCATTTGTTTAAAAGTGAAAAAAAAAACAATTTCACAATGATATTTTTCCTGACAACAATCTTTTGTAATATAATTAAACTACTGTTTCCTGCATCACAGCGATTTTATGTTCTTCAGTAAGAGGATATATAAACCAGCCAGATCAACCACACATTTTATAGCCAAAGCTAAATATGAATCTCACAATCAATGCTGTAACAACGCAATTCATACAGCAGATGGCAATACAATCACGCATAGAAGAACTTCACAAACTACTGCCTTGAAAAAATGTCTCTGTGGAGACACTTTCTTTTTACAGCAAAGCTTCACAATCTTTACCATCAAACCTGAAATTTCTACAAAGAGGATGAATGTGTCAACAAAATTAGGAAAGCAATTGTAAACTTATAAACAATGCATAAATGCTAGGTAACACCTTCACATATTAACCTAATTACATTTTTATGTAATTAGGTTAATAACGAGCATAATTATGTCTGTTTTGTCTTATATTCACTTCTATTTGTTGCCATTTCGGAAGAAAGTATTTAAAATAGCTCTGCTACTACATTGTAACTTTTAAGGCACTCCTTTCTGCTTTCTGACTGCATTCCTGCACCACCCACCCACTCTCACACATACACATAAAAACATAACCTTGGCTTAGCTTCCATATCCAGAAGTTAAACAAACATGAAAATAAATACAAACATCTGCAAAACATCTACCATTTCAACATGATTCTAAACAAGTCTATAACCACCAGATTTGGATAAACATCATTAGCCAAGCACCGCATGCCAGAAAGGATCATATCACAGCTGTTTTTCACATTGTCTGAGAACTCTTCCAACATCTGGACTTTAAAAGCTGATGACATCATCAAAACCCACCAAGCAATCGCTCCTCCTTTTGTTTTTGTACAATTTCCATGAGAACATGGTGAAGAACTCTTATGCAAGATGTATGCTGCTCCATTTGCAAAAGCTGGACTTGGCGATATAGTAAAATGGTCTCTACAATTTTACAGCCTGGAGACCTACGCATATGCTCTAAAATGGCTTGAAACCAATGTACTATTATTCTGACAACACGATTGTTGCCAAAGTTGAGAACAGACATGAGACGTGTTAGACAGAGAATATACATGTTATAGTTTTCTGGTTTGAGCAGGAGAGAACATGCAACTTCTTGCATAAGCAAATCGACTGATAGTGCCCCAGTTTTTAGAGGATTCACTACTTGAAGTTTATGAAAGTTACATTCGGAAACAAGGTTTATCTTTATAAATCATAACTTTGTATATTAATTGACTGTTTATTGAGCATTCATAGATCATCCTGAAAAAGCCCACAATCTCTGAACATTTTACAGTAACACCCAGCATGCTCTTACTCACCGAGTGCTCTCCGCTTTTTTCCCTGTGTGCACTACGACTTCGGCGGTTTCTCATATGGACAAGCGGGCCATCATCAGAACTTTCAGAGGGAACAGATTTTCTGCACATACTCCTCGAACGTTTCTACACAAACAGATAGAAGCCACATTTAACCTCCCTTAAGTACATTCAAAGGCAAGAGTGAAATACAACAAACATAACAAAATTAAAAACAAACCATAAAGGAAAAGTGAGTTCATATGAATGTAAGACGGCATGCTTTCTCACCTGTTGTCCTTTATCTCTATGCAGTGCACGGTTCTGTCTCTGACCCTGGGATGCCAGCTCCCATTTTGGGCTCCATAGAGGATCAGTCACAAGTGCTGAGGGCCAGCATCTCTCCGGTGTTAGGATAGGGGTTACAGAGGGCCCATGATTTGGTTGTACCGTTGGTGTAGGAGTTTGAATGGGAACCAAAGGAGCTGCAAGAGAGGTATTATGTACAGGGGTAAAGATGGGAGACATGGTAGTGGTAGAATTTAGTGTCAAAATGGTACCCAAACCTCTTTCCTCTTGACGCAAAAGATGTTGTTCAAGACCCCCAGGTATGCTGCTAATTGGCCTTCTGGAACCTTCCATGGTTGGTACCCAAAGAGGCTCATCTACAGTCATCTCTGTTTGTCCCCAAACATCAGTTTGTGCAGGAGATAATGCTGAGCTGGGCTGCTGAGCAAAAAAGGCCCAATCTGAGGTCTCAATCGATGAATGAGGGTGTGACTTAGGCCTTTCTGTTGCAAGGGACTGTGAATTTGGTTGGGTGTGGTGCAGGATTTGAGGTTGCAGAGGCGGTGGGAGTTGAGTTCTCATGCGTTCTGTTGGGGAGGGCTGGTACACAGCCTGGGACTGAGGGTGGAATTGTGCTTGAGGAAGAGACTGACCTTGAGGTGCTGTCTGGGGCTGGAGAGGATTTGGCTGTGTGGATTGTGGCCGAGCTTGAGGGATTAAACTGTGCTGGTTTCCTCCTGATTCTAAACTTCCAAAGCTTGTTACAGGGAAGGTATCAGGTTGGGTTTGACTCCTGAATGAGTCAATGTCTAAGATGGCTGGTTTGTAAAGCTCATCAGGCCGAAGTGAGGGCTGCCTCCATCGGGCGGTGGGGCTATTCTCATGACTGTCTCGACTAGTCCGAACACCCAGAGAGACAGAGTCCAGATCTAGAACTTTGGGTCGAAGTGAAGTTGTAGCTGTTTTCCTCTCTTGCTCTACTTCTGTCTGCTGTTGTTCTGCTCCCCTCTGCCATTCAGGCTGCTGCTGCTGCCTCTCCTGCTCAATTTCCTTTGCTCCTTTAGCTCTGAGTTTCCTCTGATCTTGCTGCATTTGCCTTTCACGCTGCCTCTGCAGCTCAAAATCCAGAAGCTGTTGTCTCTCAAGCTCCTTGATCCTATTAAGCTCCTCCAACTCTCTTTTGCTTTCCCTCTCCTCTGCTTTTTGTTGCTTCCATCTCTCAATCTCCAACTCTCTCTGTTTCTGTCTTGCAAGTTCTTTCTGCTTCTCTAACTCCCTCTGTCTTTCAATCTCCAGCTTTTTCTCCATGTCCCGCTGCCTCTCAAGCTCCCTTTGCCTGTCCAGTTCTCTCTGCTTTTCCAACTGTCTCTGCCTTTCCTTCTCCAGCTCTTTCTGTCTCTCCTGTTCCCATTGTCTCTCCAATTCCCTTTGTCTTTCTAACTCCTTCTGCCTCTCCATCTCTATTTGTTTTTCAAGTTCTCTCTGCCTTTGTCTTTCAACTTCCCTCTGTCTCTCCATCTGTCTTTCTCTTTCCATCTCCTTCTGTCTTTCAAATTCTAGAAGCCTAAGCTTCTCCTGGTCAAGCATTCTCTCCTTCTCTCGCTCAAACTCTTTTTGTCGTTGCCTCTCAAATGCTCTCTGCTGCTCAAGCTCTCTTTCTGCAGCCTTCAATCTCTCATATTCAATTTGTTTCTGTCGTTCCTTTTCTCGTCGTTCAATTTCCCTTTGCCTCCCCAACTCCCTCTGTCTTTCTCTCTCCTGCTCTCTTTGTCTTTCCAACTCCTTTTGTCTCTCTTTCTGTATCTCCATTTGTCTCCTTTTCTCTTTCTCAATTTCCCTTTGTTTCTCAATCTCCAACTCTCTCAGTTTCATTTCTTGTATCCTTTCCAATTCTCTCATCTTTTCAAATTCTGCTATCCTTTGTTTTTCTATTTCCATAACCTCTTTGACTGCTTGGTGCCGATCTCTGTCTTGTAATCTGTGATCTGTTCTCTGACCGGTGTCATAAATATGCAGTTCCTCCTCCAAATTCCCCTGCATGGCAGCTTCTAAAGAAGGATTTCTTTTAAATGGAGCAACTGGATTCTGAGGACCCCACTGTCCTGTTCTCATAGTGATGTCATCAAATGGTCCCTCCTTCTTCATTCCTCTGTCCTCTCCACCCACCACTTCTCGTTTACCTCTCACAAAGATGTTTTCATCATTCACTCTCCCACCTTGGTGTAGAGTCTCGTGAATCTGACCAGTCAGAGCAAAGTATGTGGCTCTAGGTTTGTTCATTTGCTCTTCTGTCTCCAGCATCTTGGGCCGCTTTGGTGCTGCTGCAACAACTTCTTGTTCCCTTTCCCTTTCTTTTTGTGCTTCTATCTGTTTCATCTTTTCTGCTTCACACTGTTCCTCATCTTCCTCCAATGCTGCTGCTGCAGCCATGTGCACCTCCATCTGCTTTTGTATCTCTTCTTCCATCTTCCTTACCATCTCTCTCTGCCCCAACTCTCTCTGCCGCTCCCTCTCAGTTTCAGTGACTCTGTCCACATCTGTCCATTTCTGTAGCGCCCCTATTCTAAGATAACGAGGACTGCGTGGCTCCATCAAAGAGGCAGTCAATGTGCCGTCTGCATCTTTCAGCAGGTTTCTTGTCTCTGGAGTGGGTCTATTCTCTTTCTCCTGAGGAGCTGGTCGACGTGAACGCAGAGTAAGAGCTCGGTCCTCCAGCTGAGCGGTTGGTAATGATTCGCTAACAGCACGGTTCTCTCCAGACAAAGCCATGGTGTCAAAGACATGCTCTACGCGTACTGGGCTGACAGGAGAAACTTGCTCTCTATATGTTGCTTTGACCAAACTACCAGGATCATCATCTTCAAGAGCTTTAAAGGTGTTGTTTTGAATCCTCAAAGAGTGATTTCGTCTGGGCATGGGTTTAACTGTGTTTTCCTGTTGTGCTCTTGGGCCCTGTGAGATGCTTTCTTCCACCACTTGAACACTATGTCTCTCCACCACATGCTCGAACATTGCTGCTCGTACCGTTTGCACACCATCACTGTCAAAAGAAGACTGAGTGGGCAAGTCTTGAACACCCAGTGATGATACCTTCCTGTTTTCCTGTTTGGTTCCTGTTTCTGCTTCAATACTGGAGTACTAGAAGATAAAAGACAGTATATTACCATATTGTTTTATTTTAGGAGCAATTTTAGAAGAAATAATGTAAACATGTTTGGATATACTTCAAATTCTCTTTGTTGTCCCTTCACCTAATGTAACTTCATGAGTAGACAAGAATCTAGACTTTAGATTAAATTTCAGTCATACAAGGTGAGCTCTGTCCACATCTCTTATCCTTAAATAAACAGCCTTTGACAACCTGCATGTGTAATTACAGCTTTCACCGGTATGGCATCCAGAGGTAACATTTTCTTTTACCAAAAATGAGCTATCATTATAGTGGGGTGTATGTGCACAGATGAGGCTAATATTACAAAGTTGATTTGAGACAAACCATAGAAAACTTCTGCTTTAACTGAAAAGACAATTTTACATACAACAGGAGCAACAGTACAGAGAAAATGAGTTAAACAAAAATATACAAGGGCAAATTAAATGGAGTTGAAATGCAATACATACTAATTAAAACAAAAATAAAACAAATTAACAAGCAAATTATGAAATCTTGCAAATTACTTGTCCAAGTTTTTTTACAAGAAAGAAAATTCTAAAAATATATAACAGAACAACAGAAAAGGGAGAGTGCAAGACAAAGACAAAAATGGAAAGAAACGATATGAGTTATTGTTATGGGAAGGGTTTAATAAACTGAAAAAGTACATGAAAAAAGACATAAGCAAACATTAACAACAAACAAAAATGGAGAGGAGCTGGACATGTGCGTCTGAGAATAGTGTAATGGGATCTGTATGCTCTTTGTCATAGCTCATAAAGCAGGGTGGGGCATGAAGGGGCCATAATCAAAGCGTCCTCTTCTCTCACAAGCTGACCTTTCCCACCCCCTCCCTTCGAAGCACGTGTTTCCTAATCACAATATGACTAACGCCACAACTCAGGTTACACTCCTTTACAGTGCTGCACCTCCAGTGACATCAGAAGTGCCTTTGTCAAACTCATTTGTTTCTCCTCCCTTTCACTTTATTTTTAAGAGTCAGTAAACTCTGTTTTAGGGCTCTGACCATAGGAAGGTAGTAACTATTTCAGATGGAAAAAAGGATTTCAAAATATATTGTTTAACTTTATCAACTTTACCAACTCTATCAACAAATGTGGTGACTATGCTAAAAATAACTGTATTTAGCTAATATCCCTTTTACTCACGTTCAAACAAAAAAAGGCTTTGAGGGAGTAGAAATAATTTGTGGTGTACATCTTATTTAAACTGTTTTGGTCACAAATGTAACAGAAAATATACAGTATACTCAATTACTATTAGTTTAACTAGGTTATTATTAATTAGGTTAACCACATACAGATAAACATTTGTCTTTATTGTGCTGTGTTTTGTAAAAACATATATTCAATAATATATTGATTAGAATCAAACATTTAGATGTATTTTTGAACTTTGAAACTCTAAGATACATAAGGTGTGCCTTACTGCACCTTGTAAAGATGCTCTAATTTTAGAAGCATGATTAATGGCTTTGTTTTATATTCCATTACCTTTTTGCTGAGATCTTCCTCAACCTCCTGGGGACCTTTGGACTCTCTGGAACTAAGGCCATCATGCTCTGCCTCAAATCTATAAACAAAGTCAATTAGAAACAAATGCTTCCTTCAAGTCATGTCAGAACATGTAGAAGATGAGCTAATTTAATGCTAGATCCTGAGGCCTTGTTACAGAAGGATTGTTACATTTATATGTAAGCATTTGGCAGATGTTTCTATTCAAATCAACTTAGTTGATTTCAAGTTATACATTTTATCAGTATGCTTGTATGCTTGTGGGTTCATTAGTATGATGAACAGACAACCCTAGTGTTTCTAACTCAATGCTCTACCAGTTGAGCTACAGTAACACATGATCCTGTTACAATTACAGGATGATGGACACACATAGCATTCATCATAAGTAAGCATTAATTGTGAACACTGACTTTACAATTCATGTCTGCACATAATAGGAAAAATTGTTGTGTATCCTTGATGAAAAGCATAGTTTGCCAGAGAAAGCTACTCATGTAGTTGGTATACGAGACAACAAAACCGTAACTGTCATTTCTTTATTCTCTACGACACCATGATAGTGATAAAATAGATAAAGCTTCACACCTAGTGCACATTTCTTCATTTTATTGCATTATATGAAATAATACAGAAATATGAAATTTAACCTGTCCATTTTATTCTGATCTAAATGCACATTTGCACCTAAGTACTCTTCAAAAAGCCAAACTGTGAATACTACTCCATTTTCAGTACACATTTATTCATAAAAAACTGTTGTACTTTATGTTGTATACTTTATGAACACATTTTTAATTATTTGCTTTAAAAAAAAATTTTATTATTTGATTGTTAACACCATAGTAACATATTAGTCGTAGATAATAAAAAACTGAAGCTTACCTTTTAGTACGGTCAGATACTAGGCTGCGTGGCCTATACTGTGGCTTCTGGGGTGGTGATAGTGTAGTAGGCACTTCTTCAGTCAGTTCTTTGATTCGCTGTTTCACCCCCACAGCTCCATCAGTATCAGAGATCGCCAGCACCGGTGAATGAGGCTCTGTCCCTTGAGCATCCACACGTGCTACTGAGAAGGCTGAGGAGGAAGAGTCCATGAGCAGACTGATACGCCTCTTTATACTGTTTCCTCCTGTATCCTCAGGTTTAAAGTCATTGTCTTTCAATTCTGCCATTTGATTCTTTTTCTCAGGCATGGGGGGTTTATTCTGCCCTTCTGCTTTGGCAGCTATATTTTCATTCTCTCTTGGGCTTACAACTCCGACACCCTCCGTTTTAACTGGAGTGTTCTCTTTGCTGTCCTTCTTAGCAGGTCGGCGGTGTAGGGACAGCCCAATTGACTCGAACCTTGAGGTAAGGTCTGAGGAAAGAGGGCGTCTTTCTGTCCAGCAAGGGGCAAGTATTGGTGACTCAGACTGAGGCTCAGATTGAGTGGGATTTGAAGGGAACACAGCTGAAACTGGCCGGGGTCTTGAACCTTTAGATTGGGACCGAAGAACAGTAGTAGAGGACTCATCCTTGGCACCAGTATCCTCTTTAATATTCTCAAAATTCTGCCCAATATCTGTCAGAAAGCCCATTGATTTAGCACGAGTGATTGACAAGCCAGATTGTTTATTTTGTGATGCAAAAGGCCATTCAGCACCAGGAGTTGAGGCCTGAATGTCAGTCTTGGGTGGAGCCGTAGTAGATCCAAAACTTGTTCTTCTCAGTACATCCCCGGTTTGAGTCTGTCTAGATTTGTTGGTATCAGTAGAGGCAACAGTAGGTGCTGGTTTAAAGGGCTGTGCCACTGGTTTGTATGTTTGTCCTGCACTGGGCTTTGAGCCTATTTTAAAGACAGTGGAATCGGGCCAATTTGAATTTGTGGGTGGTAAATTGGGTTTACTTGCTGGCTGCGGTTTAGGTGTGCTGGGTGGGTCAGGCTTGTACAAAGCTGGCTGTGTGGATTCAGGTCTTGGTTTCGGCTGTGGTTTAGGAGCAAGAATTGGGCGTATAGTTGGATTTTTCTCCACAGCAAAAGGTTTTGGGGTAAGTCTGGGCTTGGGGCCTGGGACGGGCTTACTTGGCTCTGACGAAATAATAAGTGGTCCCTGGGGGCCACCAGAACCCTCCATCAAGCTCTTGTTGCTAGAGTCAAGGAGAGGGCTGAGGTGCAGACGACCCCCAACCATACTTGGCCGCCCAGCATCAACCTCCACCTGGGCAGCCATCACACCACCTAAGAAAAGAACAAATCCACAAATTGAATGAGGTAATAATGAATTATATTATTACAATTTTATTGCTGTGGTGGTTGCTGAGGTAAGTCTTTTAGTGACATCACAACATTTAGAAGTACTGGCCAATTTTAGCATTGCTTTACCAACTGTCAACTGTTTTGATTGATGGCAGAACAAAGTAAACATTTTTTAATCATGCTGATAGACACATATCGACAACTTTAGGACCAAGCAGAAGTCAACCAGTTACTACGGCCAACATACAAATGTACAATGCTTTTCAACAAAATCAGTTACGACTACTGGACGAACCCTACGCCACCTAATGCAAAAAACAAATCAGAATAAAAACAGGATTCTCAAAAATGTTTTTGCGTTGAGCTGTGTCTATAAATCCAAAAAATGCTCTCTAGCCCTCTGAATCTCCACCACTGTGGACTTTGCCTTGGCAGATACAGAGCTCACAAGAGGACATTGAGCGCTTTACTGACACACCATTAATCAAGTGCAGAGTGTGTGTGTGTGTGTGTGTGTATGGGTGTATTAAATCAGCATGATTGGACATTGCCCAGGAGGGAGGGATCAATTTCCTGAATTAAGAGTAGACTAAGAACGAGTCTGGTGTGTAAAAATCCTGCACGCGTCTGCAACCACAAATACACATCAAACAAAAGGAATTCACAGGAGTATCCAATGAGCCATATTTGATAACGCAATACACATGTCGCTTTTGGAAGCCCCGCGCTAACACGCACATGTTCACACTTAGATGGGCACACCGACTTTTTCAACACACACAATGTACGCACAAAATGAAAACGTGCTTCATAACACATTCACATACCTGTGTAAATGCACATATACACAACATACGTCCCAGTGGAGTTATCAAATTGTGCTTTGTCTGCAGTTTTCCAGTCGCACAATAATAACTCACCTGCCTGGCTCTCAGCCGTCTGCAGTGGAGCCCTGGTTTCTGTGGTAACCGCAGAGTGATGTCATATCATATGGAGAGGAGGCGGAGCAAGACTCTGTTGCAGGGAATACAGCATTAGGTTAGACACTGCTACTAGTGTCCATAGTAATTATACAAAGCCTCAAACGCATACACGCATACATGCATACACACAGACACACGCACACTTGTTGCAAGAAATGTTGTGTGCTATTCAAAGCTTGATGGAGTTGCTAAACATAATAAAATAACATTTTAGCATGAATGTTTACAAACACTTTTGAGATAAACAGCATTCACACAGACAGCAACAGTAAACAAGTTTCCAAATGCAGCGCATTTAATGCAACATGCAAAGAAGATCTGACCTGTCTCGTTAACAAACAAATGAACACACAGAGAGCAAACTGGAGCAAGATATTTACCAGTACAAATGACCTACATCTATAGATTACCAAACACACCAACACATTCGATATGGCTGTGTTTGTGAAATCTTAGCCGTGTGGTTGCGCAAAGGGGACAGAAGTAGTGACATGGAAGGAGGGAAAGGCAAAAAAGATAACCAGAGGGAAAAAAGACGCTGTAGGAAGGAGAGGAGGAGGATCTTGGTCAGAGTATGTGAACTGGCAGTCGTTTGTTGACAGGAAACGCTTTTGCAGCTGGAATGTTTAATATCTACAGCTTCAAAACCAGAATGTTTAGGGAAGTAGCTCCGGCATTCCATAGGGAAATATTTACACAGAAACACCATCTTACCGTTAACCCAGAAACATTAAAGCGATCTTTTACACCACTGCATTAAAGTTAGCCCTTACTGCCCAAAATTTCATGGCAGGATTATAGTGTGTGATGCAGAAGTAAACATCTTGGTACAGATAACTAAAAATATATTACTTTGCATAAGGGAAATGAAGCCCTTCGTAAGACCATTAAGGATGTTTCACACTGTGACAGTCACTGTGTTTGGGCAGGATGATTTATTACTGTACTAGAGATATTTTTCACATTAAAGTATTTATTGTGATTCGGGGTGTATGTGAACCAGACGATTTTTCATGAGTCACCCAAACACCTTACAGATATACAGAGGAAATAAACCAAAGACTGTTCAGTGAGGGGTAACATCTGCCAGCACAAAAGATTTATCCATTCCTTATTTCTCCACCTGCAAGACGTGTTTTCATTACAACCTTATGGTACCTGCTCTGAATATTATGGCCTGGCCTTCGCCATCAAATCAATCCCCCAACCAGAAAACACAGCAAGATTTAAATGGATTTATGAACACAAACCAATACAGTAGAAATCACCAGATCAACCCTGAATTCAAATTTCGAAACAGAAAATTCAAAACAAAAATTCCTCTGTTTAACAGTGGGGAATTTAGCAAGAAAATCAACCTTAGGCAAGGTTTTGGCCTTCCATCACAAAATGTAAATGAACAATTTTGACTTTACTTGAACGAGATGCCAAAGTTCCCATAATGATCAGATCGTCAGAACAGTGACTCACGCTGTGAATGTTAAACTGTTCCTTAACAAGGAGTGGCAGAAAAAGGGCAACTGCATTCACACAAACAGAGACACATTCTCTTTGCATTGTGTTGTTATCAAAGGTGACTGACTGTTCTGAGGAACCACAAAGATATAAAGGATAATGTGCAGTCAGCTAGTCATTATCACAAAACACACCCTGACAAAGTGTGGGAAGTGTCTACCATCCTGAAGGGGTTTATTTCAAATAATGACCAGCTGACAGCACATTGTCCCATTTATTACATGGCTGCTTACCCATAAGTAAACAAGTGATCATCAAATATGTATTTGAGTTACTTTATATTAAATATTATAAACAGTGTATTATATAAGAAGAAACCAGGTTGTCATAAAACATTCATCAATCTAGCACAGCACAGTTTAGGGGTCACTGTTTTAAGACATCTGAGCACAGAATGCTGGGATTGACCAATCGAAACCATGTTTTCCAGAGATCTGTGTAACAGAACAACTTTAAGAGTCCAACACTGAAAATTTCTTGGCAATAAAACAGAAAGTGCTATGCTTTGCAATTACCCAGCCTTAAATAACAATAGCAGCCAGGTCTTAAAGGCAGTAACATACCAGTCACTGAATGCAAAAAGATTTTAATAGGGACAACAACAACACTGACCTCACCCTCTTTCCAGCTGATTTTGTAAAGAAAATCTGAGCCATCCAAACTAAAACACAATGAAAGAAAAAACAAGCCAAACTGCTTGTCAGTCTAAAATACAATAATATGGTACTAATAAAAAATTACTGCAACTGTAAAAAAAACTGTCCAAAATTAAAAATTAACTAAATAAATAACAAGTAACCAATACAGAAGTGAGTGACACTGAAAGAATGTTAGGATTTGGGGTACAAGTAGGCTAGGTTTTTTTTTAGGACAGGATGTGTAGTTTTTCCACAACTGATCTTTCAGCTAACCATATAAGAACCAACTGAATGCCCTGAAGCTTTTTTACACCACTGTGTTTCTATCTGTTTTTTTTGTCCCAGTTTGCATGCATGTGCTGTGCACTGACACTCTGGTTCAGCCAGTTTTGCTAAAGGAAAATACTTTCCATGCTCTACCTGAAGAACAGAAAGCAATGAATAAGCACGGGTGGCAATGCTTCAGTACACACACAGGAAGTGATCTAGTGTGGCCCATCACCTGCACAGCATACCCCATTCATCAGTGTGCGTAAACGACACTCATTTAAGCTCATCTGTGGCTGAGCAAGGAAAGGCTACTGGGTGATAGATTCAAACAACCAAGGTTCAGTTCACTAGGTCTTGCACTAGATCTCACTAGACGCTCCTTTATTGGATAAATCATTTTGTTTGTTAATAAAATATAGTCGACTGCAAAGAGTGAACACAAACTTAGATATAAACTTGCAGATATAGAGATGGAGGTGGAAAACAGCAGACAGGGGATGAAGTAATGATAGAATAAAATGAACAGTTTATTGAATAATCATAGTTGCATTCTTAATGCTCAGTCTGACTTCATCTGACCAGCACAAGTTCAATCAGTGGTTTTAAACCAGAGACGCTACTGCGTCTACAAGTTACTGCTTCACAACATTGTCCCTTGAGACTACTGAAAACCTTGAGATGGAGAGCATTCCCTTATCACTATTTGCGAAGACAATACAACCCAACATATGAATAAACAACATTAATAAGTGTAGAATAGAATAAAAGGCAGAATGAAATTAGTATTGGAAAGAATAATATGACTAAGAAAATAAGAAATTAAATACAACAAATGTATGCCTGTACTCTCGATTTCTGTCATCTCCCAGATAATACACAAACACACACACCTACATATTGCGTTTAAGAAATTCTGATCCTTAATGGGTTTCTGGACTTGTTTTAAGTATCATGAGCCCTAAAAGTTGTAAATAAAGTGTCTGTGCGTATCAGGTTAAAGTTAAACTAAGAATGAATTTAAATCACCTTGATCAACTGCTTATAAATAAATAATAATAGACTGATTAACAGACCACCTATTGTACTATATGCAAATATTTAAAGAAAGGCTTCCAAAAAACTGCTGTGCTACAATGTTACCAAAGACAAGATCACAGGCCATAGCAATTGATCAACTACATATCACAGCTTGTCTGTAGAAAAACTTGAATAACAGCTAACAGAAATGAGCGGTTCATCTGTTGTTTACTGTAGACACAATAACATTCATAGACATGAAAAGTCAACAATATTTCGGCCTTTACGACGGAGATGGGGAATAAAAGGCACGCACCCTTACATAATATTACCATGGTAACCACAAGCCAAGACACCATACTTAATATCATTATCGTTACTACTGAGTAATCAATAAGGTAGTATACTTAATATTTACATTAAAATTGGAAATTCTGCGAACAGTATTGACGTTTGATGTTTACTTCTTTTAAATGTATTTCAGTTTTATTGACGGCGTTAGGTAATACTATCATGCAAATACGTTTCCTATGAAATTTACCAGTTTGACAAAAAAACAAAAACTGCAGTACACATATTTTTGGCGGAAACTCTGGTTACCATGGTGTACACGGTTGTTGTGGAAAGAAACTAAATAGCTCGCCATATGAGTTTCTTTGTTTCTGGCCTGCTTAATAACCTATTGCGATCATTAGTCCGAAGCCATACAAAGCAGATTAAACACACAGTAAAATAAATAAAACAAAATCTCGCTTTACGCACCTTTGCGAGAGTTCTACCAGACGTGTGTCTGTCCCACCTGTATGTGCTGTTCTAAACGCAACTGAACCCCGCTGCTCTCTGTCGGATACACTGGGGCGATCGTCCTGTTGACCGCGGGTTAGTGCTCGCCTTGACCGCCGGTGAGTCCCGCGTTATTTGGGTGTTTTATCCTGCATGAATCGCCGTGGGATTGCACCGTACACGTGTAACGTTGATCCTGATGGATTGTTTGCCGTATTTCTGTTAACAATATCACAGGCTGGTTCACACAAACTTGCTGCGGGAGCCGGAAGGCAGTGTGGGATCGCATTGCACGGAAGGATGGAGGATTTGTTTTGGTGCGCCAGTCTGGGACAGTGTGGAGACGTAGTGTGGATCGTTGCGCCCCCTTGTGTATGACAATATAATAACATACAGCATATAGTTCTGCTCATCTTCCCCGTTTAGTCAGTGCTGCTAATACAACTAATCATATACCGTATTGTTTGGTCACATACCATACAACACAAGTTTTTTTTCAACAGATGCATTTCTAAGACAAGTTAAACTAAATAAAGTGCTTTATACACACTAGGAAATTAATCTTTTAAAAGTAAAGTGTTGCAACGAATTGAATATATCTGAATTGTAATGATCTGTAACACCTGACCTTACTTTGAAGTGATTACAGTATATACATTATTTACACAGTATTTTACAGTAGTTACACTACATATTATTTATGTATTATCTTATTTCAGTAGATAGATGTGTCTATTTTTGTAAGTTCTGATATCTAGTTATGTATTCTAGCTTGCTGTCAATGACTAGGGTCAATGGTTCAATATCCATGACCCAAAATTCTATTTTAAATCTGGTTATAGCAATTAGGTTATTGTAAACATGTATAATCAATATATGACCAAATTCTAATTAATATCAGAATATTGTTATGCATGTAAACACCTCTGCATAATTCTACTGACAAGACACAATAGGGACACACTATGTTATACCTGATTTTTAAAAATGTGTGGAAAAGACTTTTTGTATGTGTTGCCATTTCTTCATATTTGCACATGTATTAAAATAATGCAGTTCTGTTAAACAGGTTTGTTGGTGACCAATAATCTCATTTACCAGTAACATGATCTTTGTCTCAGTCCATAATCATTATACAAAACATTATAAGTGTTGTCAAACAGAATTTCCTTACAATTGGTTCATCCAGCTGAACTAATATGGCTCATATGAAACACTCATTTTTATTTATTTCTTGTTTAATACTCTACAGAACAAGGTACTTTAATTTAGAAATCTAAAGTAAGTACATACTGTTTATTATAGTTTTGCTTAGTATAGTTTTATTATTATATTATTACGTACTGTATATTCTTATATTCTTTATCACCAGTCCTTTGTTTCCCCTGTTCTAGTAAGAGCAAAACACATCAATGCTTATAACAGGAGCAAGTGTGGTTGTCACATGTGTAAACAGAAGACCCAGTTACTGTATTGTGTGTGTGTGTGTGTGTGTGTGCTGGAATGCTGGAGCATTTGTAGCTTGTTCGCAGTTGCAGTGCAGTTTGTTATTTTTACAGGTAATTTCTGAAAAGTATTCTGATTGTATTTTTAAACCTTGAATCTTGAAAATAGTCTGCAAGAAAAGATATATTTATATCATAAATATAGCATCTGTTAGAATCAACAGCTTCCTGTGTTTTTTCAGGAACAGAATAATCATTATATGACATCTGAATAGCATAAATATAGTTGTATAGTTGTATGAGGACAAATCAAAGTCATGCAGGAGACCTTGAATGTTGATTTTTAATAATGAGGAACCTTGATGCTGCCTTGAGGAGCTTTTAAACTGATTACACTTCCTGTTAAACCAGTATTTACAGTAACACATTGTTTTTCCTTGTCAAGCTTGTACCTTGAATCAGTCTTAACTTGCCTCTCTAATCAGAGGAGTGATTTGTGACTTACCCCATTAAAAATCAGGTAAGAACAACTATATTACCTCACTTTACAAATGTAAAAGCTGCTTCATAAACTTTCATAAACTGGTTGACAACCTTACAGTTACATTTGTGGCTCATAGAGTCAGAATTGTTTTCCTTGTGCCTCATGACTTGAGTGCCATGCTTGCTGCTCAAAATGTTGATCTAGGTATCTAAGATATCTATTATAAAAATATTTATGAAATTGTGTATTTTACACAATATAATGTAACACAAAAGACTAATGTGTCCATGAAATATCATAGGTTAATTATCTGGGGTCATATTACAGAATAATTATATTTATGGTTTTAAGTTATGTGGAGTTTAAGGATATGCCAAGTTTAATTATTGAAAAAAGATCCAGACTTGGTTAGTAAACAGATTAGATTCATTCTGTAATAAAGGGTGAAGTTAAAGAAAGTAATGTTAACCAGGTCAATCAGTAATGTTATTAATAGAAAGATATTTACTGTAGAAGGTAGAGAAGATAGTTTCACTTTTAAACCAGATCATCTCAAATATGGAAAATATTCTGTAACTGCAGTGCTGTGCAGTGCTGCTGATGTTTTTTTACATGCAGTACAAAACAATCAAAAACATTACAAAAAAGTCAACCAAAGTCATAATCTCATGCTCT
>JAZGTI010005686.1:0-13126 GCA_036877585.1 Botia kubotai
ACTACATAACATCCCATTCTAACCACAGTGATTCCTTTAAAGACACTTTCACAGCCAATCAACTTTACTGTAAAGATGTTCTGAAATCTGTTTTGTGTAAAGTGCTGTATGAATAAAGATGAACTGCTTTGACTTAAAATAAAATAGCTCTTTATTTAGGCTTTACCTAAATTTGGGTTCTGGATCTATAATGCCTTTGTCACTGTGTGCATGCACACGCATACACACACACACACACACACATATGCACACACTTGTTTGTATGCCTTATGGGGACTTTCAATAGACATAATGACTTTTATACTGTACAAACTTTGTATTCTATCCCCTAACCCCAACCCTCACTGAAACCTTACCTTTAAACCTTTCCAGAAACCTTTAAATAAAAAAAGCGTCATTTAGTATGTTTCATTATCAATTTCCCTCATGGGGACCGCTGGCTTGTCCCCACAACGTAGGTGTTGGTGATTTTTTATAGATAAAGCTAAATATATATTTTGTTTATATATGGTTGAAGGACATACACTGTTTGTTAACAAGTGTCGCAGTAATAAGTCTCCTTGTGTTTCTTTTCCGATAATCGAATGTTTAGTGACATTATGGCAAAGCAGCCCTTCGGCATTGCTCTCTCCGTCTTGCTCAATATAAAGTCTGTGAACTGTGACCAGTCTAGTGCTCACAGATCATTAACTCACTCTTTCCCTCTCCATCTGCTCATTTTATCCAATAACAACAGCTCTTTATCTTCCCTTGTGGATGGAGACGACACTGTAGGGACGAGTAACCGCGGCAGCACAAAAGCGATCCAATAAAACGAATTTCTGCTTGAAAATTAGCGCACTTGCAGTTTAACCAGAGTTGTGGGATCCGGCGTTAAGAAGCACAAAAACATAATGAAAACGTTTTACAAAGGGATCAAAATATTAGACTTTGTTAAAGTAAGAAGGGATGAATCCTAAATAATCCCAAATATGGTAACGTCAAAATGCCATCGGACACACACAGTAAATTAATATATAGCACATGAATAATCATGAGGCGCAATGCGTGAAAACGCTGATGTTGTCGTGCGTAAACAGGCATTTGTGACACGTCTTTGCTGCAAAAAGTCCGCGAAACGTACCTCTTCAAGATATACACGCCGCTGTAAATGCTCCGTATCTCCGCATGGAAAAAACGCGATATTTATGACCGCCCGTCTCCACCTGCACATTTTCCATTTATTCTTACGGAAGTCAATCCCATAAACGACAATCGACGAAACATCAATGCGCGGTGCTTGACTTCCGGCGCAACAAACTCTTGCTCACCCTCCTGTCAAAACTCTGTACTGGATGCGCTGGGTGAGATTTCTGCCATTGTAAACATGTACTGTTAAAAGCAGGAACTTTAAGGCTAATTCTTTCCGACACCGGGAAAGTATTAGAAACATTCCACTTATGATGAATATACCCAACTGCACCAGTCATTTACCAAAATTGCATGAACTAAAACCAACGTGAGTGATTTCATACAAAACAAACCTTTGAGTAATTGAATCTACTCAGTCGACTCGTACACTAACCAGCAGCACCTGCACGCTAAAGAGGCAAATGGTACCAATCTCCCCATGCCATGACTTTAGTAATGGACTTGGATTTACTGTTTTCTTAAGTCATAAAAGGCCAAATGAATAGCCAGTTAAATTCCAGGGAACCTGTGAAACTTCCCAATGTGTGTCAATCAAAATACCTCGTCTGTTATTTAAATGAGTTGGGATTTTCAACTGATTTGAACTGACCTCGGCTGATTTTTGTATACTGTATAATCTCTCTTGTATTATGTGTGAGTGTGTTTGTATCGGTTCATTTCCGAGGTCTCTGGTAAAGCTCTCAGAGATGCAGCAGGGAATCGTGTAAATACCATAAGACAGGAAGCAGTAAAGAAACTTTGGAATGACAGGTGTCCAAAGAGCCTGGCTGGAATTTCTGTAACTCCCACCCCTACAACACACACACACACACACACACACACACACACACACGTGTGGAAGAGAGCTCCTTTTCTGGCTTGACTTTCTCTCAGCTACATCTGTCTCTGTGTCAACACTGCTATGGTCAGAAGGATCCTGTCCTCTTATTTATACCTGCTTTCAGCGAATAGTTTTCTACTGTAAATATTAAATACAGCTGCTGTTGTACATTGAAAATACATTTTTCAATACATTGAAATACATTTTTTAATTCAACATTTTACTTAAATTGTTATGGTTACAATATTATTTGTAATGATTTTTATCATGTAATTAAAAACAAGCATTTTCATTATGGACTCGTATGTAATTTTCAGCATTTCATAGTGACTTGACGTTGCTTTATAATGAAACATATTATTACATTTTCCACCACTGAAGGTGGCAGCAGAATTAACTGTGATGCATGGATGGCTGTGATTGTTTTCATACTCTGCTTGGCTCTGATATAAAATACAGGACTGCTGCTCTGTGTGGGGGGTTCTGATGAGGAGCAAACAATAGCCTGTCTGAGGGTAATATTCCACTTCTCTCAAACTACCAACTTTTTTATTCTGACATCACGTTTGACAGATGTTGAAGCGGCTGTAAAATAGATTAAAATTTAATAGGAGTCTCTGATCAGTTTCTTAAAGACTAAAAGAAGACAACCATTTCAGACAAATAAAACATTTTAAAATAGAGCTGTATCTTTGACTGTCATCACACAAAATGGAGTTTGTTAAGCTGCTAAATGCTGTCATACAAAAACTGAGGTAAAAACTACTGAGTAATCAGATTAAATTGCTCAAAACACCAATTAAATCCACAGCATAAAAAACATGTTATTAGTACTCAAACTGATTTTGTCAGACTGCCTTCTGGAGTGTGGAGTCTGGTTGACGCTATATGCTTAACAGGAATTTAATTTATGACAATCTCCATAACAACACGACAGTCCATAATAATCTAATCCATCACACACTTTTATCCCCACACGTGCTCTCATGACCCCAGCCTTGCTGCATTTAAAAGGCCCACCCAGCTAACAGGCAACATTCTCAGAATGTTGGCTAACATTCTCTAAAAGTTATCTTTTTAAATTCTTACAGCAGCCTTAGTGGAACGTTTGTTATACGTTTGTTATACGTTATATACCACGGATATCAATAACATTATTCTTAAGTTATTAGCGGAAACATGTTACAGAATTAAAGTTTGAATAACGTTCTTATGATCAAACAATAACATTAACACAATGTCTAAAAACTGGATGTTTTGAACATTCCTCAAACTTGCAAAATAACATTTATGTTACTTAATGGAAACATTAGGGAAACGTTCTCGCAACCTCAAATTGTTAGCTAGGGAAGCTTTAATCTCAAAGCAGACAGAAAAAGACAGAAAGTAAAAAAAGAGAAAGAACAGAGGTGGTATATTCCGGTTCCAGAAGCTGAAAAACTGACTTGGTGTACTTTGTTCTATTCCATTGGCCCTCGAGTTTAATACTGGAAAATCTTCTTTTGCTGTCAATCAAACGCTTTAATAAAAACAAAGTATAACATTGCGGTCTTGCGCACTCTCTCTCTGCCCCAGGGAGAGTGGAAATGCGAGGGGAGCCTGCGGAACTGTGAAATCCCTCCTTTTATTGCCATCAGCCTGCAATGGAAAATTGGGTTTGTAGAGGCCCATCTGTTGGACATTAAGCGGCCACCTGGAGCTTTAGCCAATCATGAAATTAAACATGAGTATTAAGGAGAAATGAAAAATCTCAGACACGCGGGTCATCCAGTCTTTGCCACATTTAATCAGATTTCCTACAAGATTAGTTAGATTAGACAGTGTGTCACCCACCAGCCCACCAGTAAAACCACTCCTGTTTTTACTGGTTTTAAATATAAACAGAGGGTGGTATATCACTTTATTATAAACATTGTCCATTTAAAGAGAAGGCAGACTGACTATGTTGATATCTGTAGAGAGCTTGTTATTATAATTAAACATAAACTTTCTTTGAAAAACTATTTGTAAAAAAAAAGGTTCTTTCAAAATGTATAAGCCTGATTCTTGCCAGTTAACTATTAAAAATAGTTTATTTTTGTAACCGCTACATTAATTCAAAGTCAATGCTTTGGCAATTTTGTAAGGAAAGAATAATTAGATGTTTCTTTAAATACACACAGGAATATTCACAGGAAAATTGTCATTTTTTCTGTCATTTTTTTGAACCATGTCGCATCCAAGTATCTTATTTTTGATGACATTCTGTGGTGAATATGACTTCATTTAAACATATTTAGTTTTTTTAAAACAACATTTAAAACTGCTGTGGTCCCAAATGAATGAATAAACGCACACAATTAAATATTTTAACTTTCACATTTTAACTTTCAAACTGTCAAACCTCATTCAGCAAGGTGAATACGTTGAAATCTGTAAATCTGGAATACGTTGAAGTACTATAAGTGCTCATAGTTACAGAAAAAGTCAACTGCAACAAAGCACAACAGAAATTTACTGGCGCAAAACACAAATGGCAGCATATATCAACAAAATACCAATACGATCTTTTAATGAGTACTTCACTGTCTGAATTCTGGGAGTTACTTCTGACCATACAGTTACATCTTACGCCCCCCACCAAACCACCCATAGCCCCTACAAACCAGACAAATTACACATTACACCCATCATTCTGTTTCTGAGAGGCGCTGTTTTACTCTGACAGGCCCTGAATGAAGCTCTCCTGTGTGAAGACTCTATTAAAAAGTTTGTATAATGGGATGAAATTGTCCTGTTTCTCTTCCGCAGCTCTTTTCCTCTCTCCCCTCTTCCACATCCCTCCTCTCCTGCCTCTGCGCCTTCTTCCCATTCAATGTTCCGCCTGGAAAAGCCATCGCAGGATAAAAGCCCACTTCCTCCCACACAGACTGCAGCCAGACGTGCAGCGGTCACACGTTCTCTCTCGCTACACATAGACGGAAACTGCTCTCCATGGCAAGCGCACACAAACGGCTGATCTGTTGCACCGGGTTCAGCGTCTGGTCCATGAACAAATTGCATCTGGGCCCGCGGGGGGTTCTGGACACAGAAGCGGAAGATTTCACCAGTTTGACAAATACCAGACTCGCTGGCAGATGGTCAGATATCCAGCAGTCATGGGACAGGACCTCAAACGAGGCTTCAGTCATTCACTCAAAAGTCAAATTTTGGTTTTGGAACCCGTGTCTTTGACAACGCAAAGATGTAACAGAGACTCTATTAGATTACCAATAAAACCATCAGTTCTGTCACTATAAACTTTTTCCTCTAGTGTTTCATGTTTCATCAGAGTCTTATTGTTCTGACTGTTTCTTGAAACTCTGGCTGGGAGACATTTCTTTTGATGTAGTATCTACTTGTAGTGCATAAACCCGTCCAAAGTGGTCACTCGTTGGTCTTGCAAGCAGAGCCAACTGGCTGATCTCTACATCTATATAAATATAAAACTCGACGTATCCTCGACGTTTCAAAGAAAAACTGAACTGTAGCAAGATGACTCTGGAGTCATCCAGCAGAACCTGAGGATAGATGACAGACTCCATTCGCTGTTTACATAAAAATATCATTCATTATATATGAATAGAACTTAATTTAAAGCACTTTTTGACGTTACGGTAAAGATTTTGCCAAAACGCCCTGCTCATATTGATTACAGCGAACAGATTTATGGGGTGGCTATTAAGCATGGTTTAAGCAGGGCTGTAGTTAAGCATCAGGGACCCTGATTTTATATTATTCCAGACCCTTTTCTCCTTTTATAACAATATACAATGCAGGGCTTCGATAGAGAACACTGTCCAACAGTATCTATAGCCATACAGTGACCCCAGAAGTATTTAGGTAGTCCTATAAAAATGTATCAGTATAAATACATTAAATGAGAAAATGTCAAACCAAACAGATTCCTAAAATCGGAAATCTGTGGGGCCGGAATCTGAAAATTAAAAATTAAAAAGTGAATCATCTGAAAAAGAAATTGATCTGTGCTAGCAGACAGGAAAGAGTGGTCAATTTAAAAAAAGGTTGTGGTCTATGCAGAGAAGTACAGGCAGAGAGCAACAGATCGATGAAAAGAAAGAGAAAGATAGAGAGAGAGAGAGAGAGAGAGAGAGAGGGGAAAAAAAGAGCAGACAACCACAACCAGGAGGAAAAAGACTTTGATTTGACTGATTGATTAAATGGAAAAAATTTGAAGCTGAGAGGGATTTAAATAAGGTCTCCACGATTTTTCAATTTTGTGTGTTAAACTGAAATCTGAAACACAAACTCTCCTTTAACTGGTTTAATACAAGATTCAAATATATTCCACACACACAGTTTAGGCCCAAACGCTGTATATTCTAACAGGGCCGGACCTTTAAATATACCTGTACATATATGACAGGTGACAAATTTACATCATTGTACAATAGCCATAGCCATCATTTGGTTTATGTTGAATTGTCAGCGTAGCTTTGACCCAGCTAACAGGAAACATTCTCAGAATGTTGGCTAACATTCTTTGAAAAGTTCTCTAAGTTAGCAAAAACGTTCTTGCAGTAACATGGTAACAATGTAGTACAACTGTTAACGTTATGTCATATAGTTAGTGGAACATGTAAATGTTAATATATTAATGTTTGAAGCTCGAACTTCAAAATAACATTTTTAATGTTTTTGTCACTTATAGAAACATCAGGGAAATGTTCTTAGAACCTAAACTTGTTCACTGGGATTAGATATTCCTTATCACCTTCCACGCGTGGGAACTATTGCTGTAATTAGATGACAACAAACAGTATAACTCCAAAAATGGGCTGCTGTGAGCACAAGATCTGTTCAACATTTTTACAAGGTCAGCAAGAACAGCTGATTTTAAAAACAATATAATGCTTTTCATAACAGCTCGATGGGTAATTTTATGTCATTTGAAGCATTTCTTTCATTCAAGAAGATTTGTTGAAGTTTGATGCTCTTTTAAAGACCAATGCATCTTCAGTAACCCCCAAAAATGGTGATCGATAGACATACGGGACGAATCACGGCAGTTGTTTCACAACCGCTTCGACTGAGAATCTCCTGTAAATCACCTAACATATGCGAACATCTCTGTCATGATTACGAGGACGATAAGGGCTCTCCAAGGCCTTGTACAGTTGATGGAACCCACCATAGTGGAGAGACTGCATGATTTATGACCCCGACAGGACATGATGGAGCCAGTGGTGCCTGGAGTTTCCTGCATGAAGTTGATTGGACTGTGAACTAAAATCAATGCAAGAGGACAAATAAGCCCCTGTTGGGATGCAATCTATATGATAGGAAAGGTGAATTTGGCCGTCATTTTATCTACACTGGTAATAATGTTAAGTTTATATACCCAAAAATCATAATACTCTGATCACGAAATCATGTAACTAACATTACATGAAAATACATAAACTCATACTAACACTGACAAAATAAAAAAGCATGGAATCATTCTGCATGGAACTGCTGAGGTCTCTACACAGTAACTGACACATGTTCCTCCAGCCTCACGCTGCTGTTGTCCAGAAGTTCACTCTCTGGACCATCTAAATCCAGCTGTTCTCCTGGGTAGCTGGATGTTCTTACTCTCTTGCTGGGACAAATTTTCCTCAGCTGGTTGTGATAGCTCATTGTGTCCTTTTGGATCTTCTGGTCCACATTAGCAGCATCCAGACCGTTGTTCTCCCCCCTGAGATGTTGAACAGATGTTTTAGCACATGCTGTGTTCTGATCAGTAACTACTGTTGTCCACTGTGACCTGACTGGCGTTTCTCAGAGTAGCAGTGTTTTTCAGATTTTCTCTTTGTCTATGTCTGTTTGTCTGGTTATTGCTCAACAAAGTCGTTTTAAAGAGCCGTTTCTAAGTAAACAAAAACATTCTGTTATTTCACCAACAAAATGACAGTCCAAACTCTAGATCTGCTGTCATCCAGATTCATGCACAGGGCTGTCAGTTCAGATACCAACAGCCCACAGCTGGTTATATACTGAGCATCATTAAAGAAAGAATAACAATTCACAAACTTGTGGTCAGGCGGTAGATTATTTTAAAAGTATCAGAGGAGAGAACATCCAAAATTGTGAATACATTTCATATTAATTTAAAATGAATGAAATCAGGATATTTCAAATTCATGAATTTGAAATAATCAACAAAGTAGCCGAGGAAAATGTTCACCTTTCAGAAAACATAAATCTTCACTCCCTTCTAAAGAAATTCATTTTAATATGAATGCATAACAAAAGACCTAAATAAAAAATCTTGACAACGAAACTATATACAGCAAAGAATGTAATCTTTTTGGAAAACGTAATCATTTGAATGTTTTAACAAACAATTGTTATTTAAAAATTGTTGAAAATTGTTAACTAACATGTTTAGTTAATAAACAGTGTTTATGTACAATTGAACCATGTACAATTAGAATACTGCTTTAAATGCTGAGTTTTTTCAATTAACAAATGTATAAATGATTATACTCATAGCGGCTGAATATACCACATTTATAAAGACTAAAAGAGTCAGAACGCTGTGAATTCTGAGTCGGCAGATGAAACTATGGGAAAATTACGCCATTTTCCAAATATCATCATAAATGAACCAGACACACACATTTAACATTGTTGATCTGTCTCTCTCATCATTCAGAAATCATTAACTTTACAACAGCAGCCATAAAACAGCCCTAAATAAGCTTATTTCCATACTAGGAACAGAGATTTTTATTTTACGGTGGAAAATGCAGACTAAACAAATCTTAAAATAAAGCTGAAAAGACAACAGAGCATATTGGTTACTTACAGCTTCATACTGACCGCTGATGTCCTTCTAAAACCCTTGTGTGTCTTTTGCGGCTTTATGGCAGGTCAGATCACCTGGATACAGGAAGTGAACTGGACAATATCACAGATGATCAGGTAGAGGCACGTTTCAGAGGGAAAGCCTGTGAAACCAAACAGACTGTTTGTTGTGTTTTACAATAATGAGGGGATGCATGGTTGCATTCCCTGCTCTTCAAAGAGATCCATTGAATATATATAATTATAATTGAAAGTATATAATTATATTATACTAGCTACATATAAGTTACATCCTGGCCATCTTTTTACAAAGAACAAAAGGCCAACAGACATGTACTCCACTTACTTACATCATAAACAACATATAAGGCTCTATAGTAACAGTGGAGAGAAAAATGTGTATTTTTATAGAAATTAAATCAGAATTGGTCACCTCTGTTCAGCTATAATAAAACTCTATTTGAAAGGGTTTGACCAGTGATAAAATATATCTAGCAAAATATATCTATTTTTTATTTTAGTACATTTAAAAAAAAAATCTTTAGTCATTTTTTAAATGCACAATATTAAAAGCGCTCTGTTATTTGTCTCTAGTTTTATTTAAAAGCATTAAAGCATCAATTTAATAAATTCTGATATGACCACTAGATGGCACAAAAGCTCATAAATGTACACGGGCGGTTTAATTACAAAGCCTAGAATCTGCTTCGCCACATAAGTGCAAAATTAAATGTCCGTTTTAACTTTAAACGAGACAAAATGAGAAATTTAGGACGCTTGTCCTACAACACAAATGAACAATGACTTACCATGACAACCACAGAACCTACCAAAATACATAAGTTACTACAATTAAAATGTTACAGCTAAACATATACTCACCAATACCAAAACATCAGTTTCATGTAGTAACAATTGTTAAAAATGTTGTAAAGCATCGTTGTATGGTGTATTTCGGTAGGGGACAGGTTTTAATCTGTGGTGAATTAGTTAAGTATCACCTCAGGCCGGACCAGCTGACCAAAATTAAACCTAGTTTTCAACGAGAGCCAGTTGTTGTTTTCTTTTTTTTATTGAAGTCTATATAAATGTGAGTGAGGTAGCTTCTGTTATCTCCGCCTTACTTAACATACCATTCACTTCAACAAGAGTGCATTACAGCAGAGTAAAGCAAGTGACCTGGTCTTTTATCCTTAAACAATATATTTCCTCTTTTAAATTATTTAATAAACTAAAATCTGAACTGCAAAACTATCTATTGCAACCTTTAAATGAATGAAGTGAGATATTTAGAACTCTTCACACTAAACAGGTAACGGACAAACAAAAGTTCAGCCTCCACTACAGATTGACTCTTTAACATCTGATTTTTTTCACTAATAGACAAGACGAGAATTTAAGAACAATTTAAGCAAAACAGGTAAACAATAATTAAGGTACTAAAAAGATTCAGTTGGTCTAGACAGCTACTTTGGGAGTGACAAAAGTTGAGCACGTTCTTTCAATCAGATGACCGAGACAAACCACAGTAAAACACAACATGCAGCGCTAAATTAATATTTCTCCCGTTTAATTGATTTAATTGTGGGGTAGAAAGAGATGTTTTCCACTCAACAGTCTCCTCTCAAAAGAAAAATTACAAAAACTCTTTGTAGTATCAAACAAATGTCTGAAACTTATTAAAAAACTCCATTCATACAATCACACACACACACACACACACACACGCAGAAGTGAAGGTAACACAAGAATTGGCATAATATTGTGTTACGCAGCATTTGGTACAAGACCTTAAACAGCTACTGTATTGAGAGTTGAAGATCTGGGACCAAATCCAAAAACCACCAGCAGTACACAGAACTAAAATGTATAATTTTCATTATTGGTTTTGTTATACAATGATTGAACACAAATGTTTATAAATGTTACAGTAATTCTGACTGAATCTGGCCTTCAGTCCATATACAGAGCTGAAACAGCATAATGGAGAAAACCCAGCACAATGGCTAAACCAATCAGAGTAAACCCAGCACAATGGCTAAACCAATCAGTTAATCCAGTAAAATGGCTAAACCAATCAGCTTCTGACGCAGCACGTCTCCTGGTAAAGCCATTCCTCCCATTTACATCGTGTTTTTCATAATCCAGGCCAGCTGAGTCTTTACCGGCCTTTTAACGCTCAGAAGTTCATTACAGACGATACCAGATTTTGTGAACTCTTGGAACCAGACTTAAATGATAAAACACTCAAAAGCAGGGACTAAAATAACAGGTATGACAACTTAAAAAACCTGCCTCCCAAGAACAGAAATTAAACTGAGTCAGCCAAGTGAAGCGGTTTAAGCACAAGAATGCTAGAGGGACGTATAAAATTAATTTTATTATCCTTTAGATGGACATTAAGCGTTTCTAAACAGTCACTGTGAGAGAACGCACACACCCGTATGCTTTTCTACCTCATACAGACAGGTGCAAAAACATGACGGCTTGTTCTTGAGTCCATAAATCTCTAAACAACACAACTGAAGAGCAAAAAAAAAAACGGTAACTTAACGTTTTAGTTAAGGTGTTACAACAAAAACAACAACAAATTAAATCATTGACCCCCCCGAATCACAATTCCAAGTAGGCCCACAGAAGAGAGAGAGAGAGAGAGAGAGATGTGACAGAGAGAGAGAGAGAGAGAGATAAAGAGACACAGGGGCAGTTGGTGTTCAGGGCTGGGCTCCTGCGGCAGTGGGCACTTGTGTGGCCATTGTGTTTGGACCAGGGATGACTGGAGAACCAGCGCTGATGTTGGCGATGTTGGGCTGTGTGCTCGGAGTCATAGAGGTGATGCCTGCAGTGTGACAGTGACCAAAACAACATGTTCAGCTTATGAGGAGACTGAAGTGAATAGAGGTCACTTCAATTATTATTATGAAGAAACTGGGCAGTGGTAGAGACAGAGAGGTAGAAATTTACCTGCCATCATGCTAGAGGAGCTGACTGGTGTGGAACTGGCAGTCATTCCTGAAGCTGGTGCGCCTCTCCCCTGGTCTTTAACTATGGGGTCTGTACACACACACACACACACACACACAGTCAAGCAATGCTCAAACTGACAGCTAGTCTGTAACAGCACACACCAAGTCAAACTAGAGTGATACAGAAGTCAAACAGGTTTTAGAATTGTCACTTCAGACCTGACTTTGATATTACATGATTATATCGGAACAGCTCTATTACCAACAAATGTACAAACCTTTTTCTAATAATTAATGCATTTAATTTTAATAACACTTAGTAATAAGCAGTCATTATTTGCTCATTACCAACTCAAGCCCAGTGTGTCATATTTGTGTGCGCATATGCAATTCAGTGTTACCATTGGTCTGGATTGGATCCAATACTCACTACATACTCGGATAATAAACGCTTGCAGAACGTGAATTGTTCAGAACTATTGAGAACACCACCGATGTAAACAGACACAAGTTTACACTTGCATACTTGTTTGCACGTGATTGCAGGGAGTGAGTTAACTCACAGAAGTAAGGGTGGTCCATGGCCTCGCGGGCTGTCAGTCGGGCCTGGTGGTCGTAACGTAGCAGCTTGTCCAGGAAGTCCAGAGCCTCTGTACTAACCAGATGCTGGTTCTCACTGTGCACAAATCGCTCCCATCTCTTACGAGAGTGTCTGATTGAGCGAGTGACAGAGAGAGATTTTTTTACATGAAACATAGGACTTCCAGATTTACACTTCAGTTCACTTATAGACAATTAATACCAGGACTCTGGAGAAGCACTTAATAACAAATGGACTCTTTTCAAACTGAAGAGTACACACCATACAGCAACACACCTGCCCAAAATGTCATTAAAGCGTGGATCCAGTTCAATGTTGTATTTGTCAATGTAATCATAAAGGTCCTCCGTACCCAGAACCTTTGCGATCCGAACCAGCTAAAGAGAAGGAAAAAAGCATACCACAAGTACAGTAAAACATACAGTAAATTGCAAATAAATCAGCACAATATTAAAACAATTGTTTTAAACTATTAATAAACAGCTACATACATACACAATGTATGTTGTTCCTATAGCTCAACAGGTAGAGCATTGTGTTAGCAGCTCAATGGTTGTGGGTTCGATTCCCAGGAAACTAATAAATTGTATATCAGGAATGTACTGTTGCTAAATGCATAAGCGTATGTAATTTAAGATGGAGAACCTGATCATAGTTATCATGTCCATGGAAAAACGGTTCCTTTCTGAAGATCATACTGGCCAACATGCATCCGAG